>JANHFQ010001708.1:54878-70286 GCA_032468035.1 Aparallactus werneri
GCGGGGCGGGGTGGGAGGGAGAGAATTCCTTTGATTGAGATTCTGGCCTGAGCAAGGATTAGTGAAGCATGTTTATAACTTCAGTGGAAATGTTTGTTTAAAAAAAGGCATGGAGGGGACTAGCCCAGCACCTAGCTGACTGAATCCTATCAGGAAGAACATGCTCTGTGCAGGCATATTTTGGGATAAAGGAGAGGAAGAAGATCCTTAGATTAGCAAACTCCTAGATAAAGAGCCAGTTTGTCCTAGTGCTCATAGCTTCAGGTGCCAGGGGACCATTGGTTCAAGTCCCGCCTTAGGCACAAAACCAGCCCTTGAAGTTAGGGGGTTGAGAGACACTGAAGGCTCAGTGCTGTTAATTTAATACTTCCAATGTATCTCCATTCTTCCTTCCATAGTTTAAGTACTGTGTGTGCCAATTGGTGAAGAAAGATTGAAATCTCACTCCCCCACCCCTGCTCCAAGAGCCTCTATGCATTCTCTCAGAAGCTACTTCCCTTGAATTTCAAGAGAACAATCTCCCCTGCTGCAGATGGAAATCTTCCTTGCAATGCAAATAATACTTCTATGTGGTGGGTAAAAAAGAAAAAAGAAAAAGAAACTGCTTTCCCTGAATTGGCTGTTTACATAACTGAAAATGTACACTTGAACTGCACACACACCTATCTAGGTTTAGCCCACAGAGACTCAGCAGGTGTAATCTAAGGCTCATCATATATATTTTAACTCTTTGCCTTGGATATTTAATTATTAAGCAATCACTACGAAATTGCAATGTTATGGTAGAGCACTAAGCAGGCAAAATGAGATTTTAGCAGCCTCTGAAATCCACACGCTCCAAAATTAAAAGTGCCACTTTATAACTGGAACTAAGAGGCTTCAGGGCTACCATATTAATTTGGAAGACTCTCGTTAAATCAATAACTGATTCATCTGAAATCATTCACCCACATATACCCATTTGGTTTTCTTCTTAATCAGAAGAGCATTGAAGCACAAGAACAGATTAATTTCTCTTCTTAAAAAAGCAGGATCAAATAGTCTAGGTTTACATTCCATCCAGGCAATGACCCCCTCCAATCTTTTATATTTGAAAGGTTCCTCAATTGCTCTTTGATTCAGAGTTTTCTCTTAATATGATTAGATAAATAGATAGCTGGTTTTACTCACAAAATTCAAATATATGTCACATCAATTACGAAAAGATATCCATGGAACTTTAACAGAGTTTAATCTACTAGATATGCAATTTTTATTGTTCACTAAAGAATATGCAGTACTTTGTTTTAGCACTTTGTACTGGACTGGTCTGTTTATCTCCAGGGCAAAGTTCTGGGGAAGGAGTTCCAACCCCCCCAAAGCAATTTTTCTGCTTGTCTTGGAGGGGGAAAAAAGCAGTGCAATCTGTTCCATGTTTCTTATCCAGGAGTTATAGAATTATCTCCACTGCACTCCTGCTTGTCAGCTGATAAGGCAAAAGAGTTGGAAATGATCCAAAAACCGCTTATAAAAGTGAGCATGAAAATCCATTAGGAAAGTGTTAAAGTATTCCACCTTCTCTTCTGGAACTGACAGTGTCTCAGCTGCTAGAAATGGATATGCTCTTGCAACTATAGTGCATCTACTCAAGGCCCATGAGCAAGATCCGGCCCACAGGTGCTTAGATCTGAGCCCCAGGGCTGCCCTGGAAACAGCGAAGAACTGGCTCGCAGTGCCTCTGCCAGCAGATTGACAACTATTGAAGGCAGGCAACAGGGTTATCAGCCAGTTAACTTGGAGCTTCCAGTTTTTGTATTTAAAAGTACCGGTATATTATTTGTAAAGATCGATGCTTATACTAAGAAATTACGAAGTTAAACCACAAGTTTTTTAAATAACAAATACATAGCAGGGCTTAGTATGCTTTGAAATTTATTTAGGGGAGCTACAGAGCTCGCATAGCACATCTGCTTTTAATTAAAACTGCATTAATTTTGATTGACTTCTTGAAGCAGAGGTATTTTTCAGGCTCCCGTGGAACTCTAAAAATGAAGTCATTCTGACAATTAGCAGCACTGATGTACTTGTGCAAGGTTTGAAGCACATCTTATTATTCTGCTGAATGTATCTTATTATCTTATTATTTTTCCTTTATGTACACTGAGAGCATTGCACCAAGACAAATTCCTTGTGTGTGTCCAATCACAGTTGGCCAATAAAAGTGTTCCAATTCTGATTCTGATCCAAGTAATATCAAAATTGTGCAATCTTACTGACAAATCTTCAGATCACTTAGACTTCAATCTGTCCTTAAACTCTCCCCTTTTCCCTTAGAATCATACTTCGATTTGACATTTGATGTCATTTGGATATAACAATATGTCTAATCCTATAAAATATAAACAGGAGAATAGATATTCCCATATAGCTAGGGACCAATTTCCTTTGTGATTTAGTATTATGTTAATATCATCTGGGGGAAAAAATCCCAGAATAGATTGCAGATCTCATCCACAAAAATCCATAAGTGGCAGTAAGAATTTTCAATATATGCTAACTATCTCCTTGGAAACCTAGAAATTCCTGGTTTTCTTCTGCTTGACAGAAGATTTTTTTCTGATTACAAGAAAAAATTTGACCATGCTATAAAGTCCAGGGAACCACTGTAAATTGAACTGGTAAATTAATCTCAAAATATTTATATTTATATGAATTTCTTTTAGAAAGCAACTCATTTTTACATGCATTTTAAAAAATAAATAAATTGGAAATCGAAACTGACAGTTCCCACCCCCCAACCTAGGAAACAGTCTAACATGTGTACCAGATTACTCAGCTGATGCACTGATATGATTCTTACAGATTAAAAGAAACTCCCATGGCCCACCTAAGCTCTGTTTTTGCTGTCAGAGGCACTGTGGGCCTGTTTCCAGGGCAGCCCCAGGGGCCAGATCTAAGCACCCTGCGGGCCAGATCTGGCCCCTGGGCCTTGGGTTTGACCCCCCTGGTTTAGAGTATAATGTGTTCATATTAAAACTGTTACATATTATTTAGGTGAACTGTAGCATACTTTGCAGTGAAATACAAACCAAAAAAGGGATTGGCAGGAAGCAAGTGAATTGAAAATAGATAAAAGGATGTTTTAATTTTGTGCATCAACATAACATGAAAAAATTAAAACACAATTCTGTTCTTTAAAAAATATGACTTCCTACTTAGGTTTATTTTTTTTCCTTTAATACAGTTCAGCATTTCAAAGTTTTGCATTCTACACACTGTTCTCAATTATTAGCATCAAAACACAAGACAGAGCAAGACCTTCAAATACAAATAAATACCAAATAACAATACAACAAACTGAAGGACAACATAGAATAATGCTATTGGGAAATTAGGATATGTTGCTAATAATTATTAACAACATTGTATTGCTGAGCAATAAATTATACACTTCAAAGTTTCCTTTCCTTTAAAAAGAAAATACAAAAATCATTGATTACCAGATTCACTTACTTGCACTGTATCTTTTATAGCTATGTATAATTAAAACAGGCAGAATATACACAATCAAATGAGGTTGGCCTTCTTTGGTCTTTGTTTCTGGATCAGAAAACTGAACACAACCAATGTACCTTTTACCAAAGAATAAAATATGAAATAAAACACCACACAAGTTTACACAGACTGATTTTGTACAGAGTTCATAGTACTGATGCATTTAACAGGTATTTCTTCTTGGAAAAGGGTGACCATTTTCCCATTACATTGAATTAATGGCATTTTATGGATGTTAAAAGGTTATCCTACTTGTCTTAAATAACAGATTCATAGTCCACCATTTCAAGATGGGGTGTCCCGCTACATCCTCATTTATCCTGCACCTCTGGAGGTTTTGGATCACAGTGAAAAAACTATTTTCTCATACAAACTGTAGAAGATATACATTTTAGAGAGCTAGAGAGAAAATAATAAAATACAAGCTGATTCAGTGCCTTGGCAATTCAATTATTTCCCCCATTTTCCAAGTGCACATAGGCTAACTCTCTGCCAAGAGGTCTGAGTTGGAAAAGATTGTGTTCACATGCAATAGCTCTGCTAAACTTCAGAATCGTCTCAGCATGGAATGAGTTATTTAAAAATAGTGGTTTATTTCAAACCCCCGTTTACCAAACTGTTCATGATTAGAATTCCCTTCCGTTAGAAACTAGTCTTTCTAGAAGTGGCAACAGCAAATTGTAAGGAAAGAAACAATCCTTCCATCCATCATCTGATAAAAATGGCAAAGGTAAGAGAACGGGATCTAAGTGTAATTTCAAATGTTATGAGATTCTAGAACTGGAATTTCAATTTAATGCTTATAAAATCTGGAGTACTTGCATGCTTCCAATAAGGAATCACTTATTGAAAAAGTATTATAGATATACACTGCCTAATCCTAAACTTTAATGCATCTGACACACTGGTGCTTGAAATGAGGTATACCCACATCACAACACACTTAGCATCATACTAGAACCACAAGCAAATGTTTAGGATTAGGCTTAAAACTTTCATGAAATGGAAGACGAAAAGCTACGTGGTCTTGCCAATTTGCAAGAAGATAATTAAAGATTTAATCAATCCTTTTTGTGGCCTAATGCTACTTTAAAACCATACAGGATAACCGTATTCTGCAGCCATAACAATGCTTCAACTGTCCTCCATTTTGCATTAGTCTCAACAACATTAGAGATCAATTTCAGCATAATATTTCACATTCAAAGGATGGCTCTTAATGAATGATTATCCTCACTGTGAATTTTGCTTATGTGAGATTATTTAGATTCACCTCTATGAAGGACTTCAAATGGGGAAATGATACAATTCCCGCCATTGAGGAGAGGCCACACAATCTACACCAACAAGGTGATTTGTGTTGTTTTTCAGCTTTAACTGGCATTTGCACAATAATCACAGGAGGTCCCACAAGGGAAGAAAAGTGAAGTAATGTGATTGATTCAATTTGTCATTAGAAATGAGGATGTTTCATCCTTTTATGAAGCAGCTTGATGGGGTGTTTCACTCAGATATGTTGAAAAAAAAGGACCTACTTTGAAATTTGAACAGCCCTATTCTATATGAAGAAATTTATTACAATGAGCTATTTATTTATTTTCTTTCAATTCACACAATAAGTAATGAATCTTATATTCACATTCTTTAGGAGCCATGCATGGATGCAAGACATTTACGTTGGAAGTGATCCTTATATTAAAAAGCAGGAAGTAGTAGTTAAGCCCTCAATGTATTTTCTTTAAAATACTTAATTATAATATTCACAGTGCAGAAGTTGATAGAACAGAATAAAGTCATGCGCTTAAAATATTTTTAAGTTCACCTTGTCCAATAAAGCCCTTAAAACTGAAATCTTTAAAAAAAAAAAGCTCTACCAGAAGTTTTTATGAAATCAAGACACAGGTTATCATTACTGTTGGGCACATACTGGAATATACATACTGAATTTCTCAATCTCATCAATTGCAAAGTAAAGGGACATCATAACGTTTACGTCGAACAAATATGTTCCCAAAGCATAATGACTGATCAGTCAGTTTATACAGGATAAAAGCAGGTTCCTTGTCCATTTCTATGGCATAGCAATAAATAACATTGTTTAGTGGCCTAAAAGTAGCACAAGGAGGTCAGAGCCTGGGTATTCTACATAGCACCTACACAGACCTGCCCTCCATAGAACATTCAATTTCAGTTTCTACACAAATAAGCAATTTTGAGGCTTGATTGATATCAGTAAAGCACTGCACAGATGGAAACTGTACCAAGCACCAAGTTACTATTTGGAGTTGACTGAAACCCCATATTCATTGGTTTTAACTATTATTTTTGATTGATAAACAGGAAAAAATATTAGACACAATCAACTGTGAAAGCTGGCAGACATTTTCATGCTGTCAATTCATTTGTCTGTATAGTAGCTCTGATTTTGATCTACCTATTTTTATCTCACTTTTGGTCTGAAAAAGAGCACGTTTAATATTTGTGGCAGTCCATCCAACACAAGTGTTTTTTAAATTACTTCTTTATATTAAGCAAAGTTGAATTTTACATATCCTGAGCATTCATTGTTGAATAATAACTGTGTAGCATCCCTAAGCCCTCTCTTTCACAACAAGCAGGTAGGAAATGAAAAACTGTCCCATCAGATAAAGACTAATTACATTACATTTGGCACACAAGTTTTTCAAGAGGACTTATTCTCTGTGACATAACCCCCCTTTCACTTTTGTAACAGGAAAATGTGAAGTTGCTTTATACAAGTCACTTTAATTATCTTATCTACCCCATACTGGCTACTCTGGCTGACTTTATCGTTTCAAGGACTGGGCGGCAGCGTTTGCTATCTGTTAATTTTAGACTAACAGTACCAAGAGCTGAAGGGGGGCGCCTCTTTCCAATGCAAAACATAGGCTCTGCTACTGTCCATCACCTGCTAAGCAAATTTTAAAGGGCAATTTGAGAAGAACAGCCGAGAAAACTTCAGACACGTGACATGTAAAATTAAGCTCATAGCTGAAATTAATTTTTTTTAAATCTATCCACTTATTTATACATTTGCATAGTTGCATGTATGAAGGCATCAAAATGACAGGAGATATTGGAAATTTTGTTAAATCATCAAGGTGCAGAAAAATATCTCCCATAGTAATAACTGTCTAGCAGCCATGTTGTGTACCATATTTTAGGAAGCTAGGAAAACAATATAAACAAATGTTTTCTCTTTTAAAGTTTCTCGGGGCAAACTGTAACATTTTAAAATAATGCAATTTCAAACATTGGCATACTGGATTATTAAATTAAAATTCTAGAATTCAAACAGATTGGACAGCTGTTAACATCACTGTCTCATATACTCAAATATTCCTTATGCTCTTTCTCATGGTAGAAGGAAGGTAGTTTTGAAAGAAGTTTGGAGTGCACCTCATCTTTACAGGTTAAGAGATCAATTACATTCCATTATCTGTAATACCACTACTTTTTTTTTTCTATTCTACATTCTCAAAAGCAGTGAAAGTTACAATATAAGGCTGAAAATGAATGCTGCATATAAGCCACCCAAATTATTACTGTAAACAGTTGAACCAAAATAAACAGTAAAGCAATGCAAACACAGTCATGCATATTGATCTTTAGGCACTGAAATAATCTTGGTTGGATTCTGTGAGATTAAAAATAGATAGGTTAGCATGATACAATATGATATGGCAGACTAAAGTGCTTTGTTAAAATATAAGGGAGCAAAGCTGCTTGGAGATCTAAGGTGAATTGAAAGTAATAGCATTGATACTATAGTTAGTGAAGAAGTCCTTAAAACACCAATAACCCAAAACTGACTTAATACTGAATTCTATGCATTTCCATAGAAACAAACCTCCCATGAGCCCCTTGGGGTCATCATTTCAGAAATATTTCCTTACCTAAACAAAGAAACAGCATGACCAAGGGCTGGTAAAAAAACAAAAAAAAAACTATGAGATCATGAGTGGCTTCCATCTTCCTGCTAGCTTCCCCATTGACTTTTCTTGTAGGAAGCTGCAAGGAGAGTTGGAAATGATGGTCATGTGTCTGCGGCAGTGTAGCAGCACTGAATAGGCCACAACTTTGCCAAATTTAAATCCCATGGGAGCATGAGTCCCAGATTTTGGATGCATTCTTTATGTTAGCCCATTTGAGGTATGTTGATTCAAAAATAGTTGCCTTATCTTAATGAAGGTTAAAGATAATCAAACAGACATGACAATTTTACTAGTACACAGAAATGAGAGATGTTTTGTAATATCACGTGCAACTTTGGAGTAGGAGCATCAAAGGGCAGTACTAATGAATAGCTTTTGGGAAAGGACAAACAAAATATTGTAATTTTAAAAATGGGGTAACTTTTGGCAATCAAAACAACCTGATGATATTCTGCAGCAATATTTATTATGTTTTATTATAATTTAAATTATATATCTTTTATTTGGATTGGGTTAATGTGGACAAATACTTTTAGAATCTTAAGGGAGGTAAAATATCTAAAATAAAGTAAGTCGTATAAATGCAAATTCTAATCCTATTCATATGTCATATTCAATTTACTGTATCTACATTTCAGGATATAATTTCTTCTATAAACTGGGGCTATTCATGATAGACTTTTCCCCAAATGCCATCACTCTGCTAAACAAATAATTCTGACAACACTGTCAAATCATTACTAAAACTGTATTACTATTACTTTATTACTATTAGTCTTCTTATCCTGCCTAGTACCCAAGTACTAAGTGCTGTATCTCATTATTCTGCTGTATGTATCTTATTATATTACTATTATTCTTTTCTTATGTACACTGGGAGCATTTGCACCAAGACAAATTCCTTGTGTGTCCAATCACACTTGGCCAATAAAGTACGGTATTCCAATTCAAACATCCTGTGAAGAGTAGTAGAGATATATTTATACTAAATAAGCTATTGTTCTTTCAGGCTTTTGAATAAGTATCTTTATCAAAGAATGTGTTATCATCATGAACATGTAACTTTACAGCCATCCTACAAAACTTACTTCAGAACATGTTAAGGTTGTCTGAACTAAATAATTTTGTCAATTATTGGCTAGCTAGCTTGCTGTGCTATATTGAAAGCATTAGTGAGCCAATGTGGATGACAAAGAGTGTGTTCGCAGCATTAAAATTGGATCATTCTGAAGAAGAAAGCAATTTGTTTCTAAAAGAGAACACCAAAATATATTGAGAAGATAACCTCAAGTTAATCTTTTGAACAGTATGTTTTGTTTTGAGTGGGAATATTCTCATCCCTACTGCTCCTCCTTTCTGGGTGCTGGTTTTAAAAAAAAATTCTTTTGTGCTTTGAGGAAACAAGTTATTTTAAACCAGCTATCATACTCTACAGCAGAAATTCCAGCACTTGCATTGATCTACCGGAGTGTGGCAAGAAGAAAAACTTCACATAATGGTGGGAAAAATAGCAATTGCAATGGAGCCATAACAGCTGCAATAAATATGCTGATATCTGGTCTTATTTATTAACAAGAAAGTTTTAATAGTGCACAAGTCCTAATTTTATAGTCCAATAAGACAAGTTAAGTAATTTGTGTTTTAAATGTGTGTATTTAAATGTGTGTATTAAAAAAAGGCTTTCAAACTGTCGCACATCAGAGTAATTGGAATATATAAGCCAAAGTTGTTACTGGCAATTTGTAGATTTAAGAAAAAGAATTAGAATTGATTTTTACTCAATTTGCATTTTCAGATGTTTTTGGAATAAGGGTTATATTTGAAGGAACAATACCAGATTAGATTTTTAGAATACAATTAACATATTTCAATAGGACATTAACTGCATGATGCAGAAGCTATGGGTACCGAGCCCTTTGGACATCTTCACTAGGGAATCCTGTTTTCAGTAAAATTCTGTAATGCATATACAAAAGCTCAGCTACCTATACTCATAACTATTAGAATAGTATGAGAAGCCAGGTTAATTCTTTCCCTTAAGAAAAAATGATGGGTTTACTTTAGCCTGCGTAAAACTGTGGCATATAGATCTTGAGTAGGAAGTCTTCCTTTGTATCAGAACTAGAGTGGTAACATCTGCCTTCTTACATTGATTTGTACCAGTTGACACCTAAGAACGGTAAGAAAGACAGAATACAGTACCTGAATAATGGAAGGCAAGAATAGGAAGACATATTGCTACAAAATGCTCTGGCTGCCAAATAGTAGGCCGTATTCAAGCAGGTGGCTTGAAAACCCATGAAAACCACTCAGCATGCACTGTATATTTATTAACAGAAAAATACCTCTTGCAGGCACTGGGTAGGAAGGCACAGCCATAAAGACTTGGCAAGGGCAAGAAACACAACAATTAAACATGACAATTCGACTGAGTCCTAGACATGAACTTTGCCTATAATGCCCAACGTAAGAGGAAAGCTCAATGGATGTAACATCACTGGCTATACAACAGGCCACACAATTCTTTTTTCCATATCCACATCAGTTCATTCTAGGGGAGCATTCAGGTTACACAGCACCCATGCAATTAAGCAGCACCCACATGGCTGGTGTACGCTCAAGCTATGCCATTAGACTTACTAGTCTCACAAAGGACTATTAAAACAGAAGTCGGTAAATTCTATGGGTTGCAATCAGCATGATTTAAAGGCTGAAGAAGGCTTTCTAGTAAAGCTCAGGTAGTTGTTTAAGTAGGAGGCTCCTGTGGGTTTCCCTGCAGGGATAGGTGTCAGTTTGCCAGAAAACCATCACTGTGAATTGGCTAGCAAATCTATTCTCTCACAATTCTGAATTGAGCCAAATTGAAATGATTAGCTCTGTTATTTCGACGCATTTTATCTTGCAGCAGTTTCACTACTGCTTTGGAAACTGAAGGGAAGGGGCACTGTCAGAAGTCCTAGCTCCATAGGAGCACTCTGAACAAAAATATAGCACCTGAATAAGTAGTATTTCATTGATGGAAACACTGGCAAGCCAGACACACATCTGGGTTTCCATTTTTGTATGCTGCAAAATATTGGTGGGTTTTACAGATCAGTCAGCACGTTATGCCTAAAGTCCAGTTAAAACAAGTATTCTAACAATCTGAAATTAAAGTCTGAATTCAAAACTATGAGCTATAAAGCAGCACGTCACAGCTAAGGCACATGAATGCATGCACGCCACCGTATCTCCATTAAGACACTGCTTTCTCCTAACGGATATCCTCTGCAAGATAGAAAAATTTCTACCTAGAGGATTAATTAGCAGTTTCCCATATAGGTATTACTCAGCACTACGCCTCCTCTCAAACCCAAAAAATATGTTGCACATTTATGCTTTAGCAAAAAATATAATATAATATGTTTATATACACACATCTATTTCATAGAGCTTGGTCTGAGCGCATGAGGCAGAACTTTAAAAACATACAGGATTCCATTTAGAACTCCAAAGTTCAACAAATGCCCTATTTTAGGGTGAAAATTATAAATCTGATAATGATGCACAGCATCCATGAGTGATTTTTTTTCTTAATTTTGAAATAGTGTCATTAACTACGACATATATTGTAGGTTTACATTTCTAAAGAGAAATAACAGCAGTATTGAATAGTTTCTTTTCATATCACAAGTGATAACCTGCATTTGATCTTTTATCTTCCAAGAAATATCAGTCTATCAACAGTTTTAAAATAAAATGTTTTCTGTAGCAATTAATAGAACTCTAAACAAAAATATGACTCTGATTTAGACACTTTCAAGAAGATCTAGACATTTTTGTCAAGATCTTCTGACAAAGTAATTTTTAAAACAGAGACCAGATNNNNGCCTTAAAAATAGACAATATACTGTATTTCAGACAACATTGCACTTAGATGTTCAAAGTAATATCTTTAACTGCAACAATACTTCATAATTTCTTTTTTTACTTAACATGCTGACAGTTTCTAGCTAACCCACGTGAACTTTTATTTTCTAGTTAAAATGAAAGTAAAGTCTGATGTCGTATTCAGAATAAGATACTTTTTCTCTCTCCCAAATTATTGTCAATAAATTACAAAAAGCTTTTCTGACAGTGATCTTTGTCTTCATGAGGATTAAGTAACTTGTCAGAACTTGAAGTGTTCTTATTAGTTTAGAAAATATACCACAGTTATGGTTTCTTAATGGGTTGCTATGTTTGCCATTGGACCCTATGCAAGTTATACCTCCAAACTCTTCCTCTGTTAACATAAAGTGGTCCTCTCTGAGCTTTAAGGACCTCTCATTGAAGACAGATATAAAAAAGAGCCCCAAATGGAGTTGTCTTCTGTTGAATCTGCCTTTCTGCTATATGTCAGGGGTCTGGTAGATCCGAAGTATCCACTATGACTTTAATAAAAATAGTATCATCTTTAATATATGTTCCATTTTCTAGAACAGTTTGTGCAACAAAGACTGGACAACCAGATGCAATATTCATTTCCCCAGTGGGTTTCTTGAAACTACTGCTGTTGGGGTCTGGCTTGAATGCGTCTCCTAAGTGGCGCCGAGAAGGTCCTTGATCCATCAACATAAGGGTGACCTTTTGCTTGAATGGCCAAGGAAGCAATGCATCATATTCTCCCCGCATTATAACAAAGAACAAAGACAAGTGCGTCCCTTTGCCCATCCCATCTCCATTGAGGTAAACCCTGGCACACATCTTATAGCCAAAGTATCCTGTATAAAATGGTTGGCTATATAAGGACAAAGTCTTCCCCATAACAGCCTCTTGCTTTCGACGTTTATAATCTCGAATTTTCCAGATTAATACTCCATTGTAACTTGCTGTTTCCAGGACTTGAAATCGGAGGTCCATGTCAGCCAGACGGATGTCATGAACGCTTAGCATTTGATCATGCCTAGATAACTGGGATTCTAGAAGACCTAGAAAGAAAACAAGGGACTTCTTTAAATTTTAAAAAATAATAAAAGGAGATTTTCCCATTATGCTGCACTTCTTTGTTCATTTACACCAGGACTGTCAAACTCCCGGCCCGCGGGGTTGATGTGTCGTGTGTTGGCCACACCCATCCCTGGTTTAATAAAGGGAAAAAAGTCCTGATACGTCACATGATGCAGCTGTGATGACGTGAGCTTGACACCCCTGATTTCCCCCCACTCTTTATTTAATAACTGAGTTTGTTTCAACAACCAGGTCTTTAAAAAATATGATCGCTAAGTGAACATGTGAGCCTTGCTACAAAGATCACTGGTTGCTTCCATGTCATTCAGATAAAGATCTCTTGTACAGCTACACCAGTGACAGTCTCACTCCAGTGTGCATAATCAAATGCACGAAATTTGGTCATCAGTGCATGTATTGGTTGCAAAATTAATATTTTCTTACCATCATATTTGTGACTAGTAGCTGATCAAGGTAGTTGCTTAACAATGAGTGGCTATATAGTACTTAAGAATTCAGTGTGAAGAATACCCAAACCTGATGGATCTTAGCAAAAGGTGTTTCCATAGTATAAAACATGGAAAAATCTTAAGGTGAAATTAGTGAAAAACAACTTCAAATTAATATGATACTTGGATCACATAAAACCAGTCTTCAGAAATAATTTTGTGAATCAGTCACACATCTGTAAAATTATACAAGTAAAAGCCTTCCTTCCTGCAATGTGACTAAGTATTGAATGGTCATTTACTTATACTTTTTATTTCAATTTATTTGGCCACCCATCTCAAATGAATGATTCTGGGCAGCTAACAGCATTTAAAAACACAATTGAAACAAGATAACAATTATATATATTGAATGGTAAGGTGCCCAGAGTCATTGACCAAGATGGCTGAATTAAATAAGTAATCAGCAACTGAGGTGAAAAACCAAAAGAGCCAGCAAACAAATCAATGCCACATCATAGCCTCTGCCACACACCTGGATGGAATGGGACAACTTGCTGCAGCCAACTCGCCACAGGACAACTCATGCGGGACAATTTAACAATTCAATTTAATTATTTAAAATAAATTAGAAAATATTCTAATTTTTGTCATTCACATTTTATTCTGTCCCTCATTTTGCATCCTTTCTTTAATGATTCTATTCCACCATTTCTTTGATATTAGTCCTTCAGTGAGTTGGCCATGGTGAGTTATCCTGTGGTGAGTTGGAGGTGGCAAGTTAACTGTAGCGAGTTGGCCCCGTTGAATTGACATAGACTCCATCTGGATCTCCAAGCTCAGTGACACCACCATGTCTTTAAGGTCTTGTTGCAGACCAGCAGGATACAGGCAAATCTAATCTCTGGAGGAAAGATGCTCCAATGGGTAAGTACACGTCTGTATATGTGGGGGAGAGATGTGTGCAGGTATATTTGCACACATATGCAGAAACTGAAATCATATTTTCAGTTATTTAAATGTTCTATTATGCTAGTTGAATGTTTTTAATATTATTGGGGGCTTTAATCTCTCTCAGAATTCTCAGTAAATCAATTCTCCATGCTTACTGTACAAGAGCCACTTTCCTCTCTTTGGGATGGAAGCTTATAAATGTCAATCACAAGCAGAATCAAGGAGAATCCTACCTGTACTTTAAGCTCTGAATGACTATAGTACTGCTCTGTAATCAATGAGGAGTAATTCAAGGTGTTTTAACAGATGGCAATCCTTTTTATATGCTAATTTGTCTTTCAATTGACTAAACAGTATTGTGTGAGCCTCTTAGAAAGGTACATGTCATATTGCTAATTGGTGGCTCTATTGCTTCATTCAAATGAGGCAATGACCTTTTTATTTTATCAGATCCCATTGTGCTGCTCAGAAGAAAGATTCCTCTGAACTAAACATGTAAGATGTTAAGCCTTATAGTAGAAGTAATCTCAAGCTATAAATGGGGAATTTGTTGTGGCTCAGCAGTGTGCTGTAGATCTGGCAACCGATTTCAACTCGGAGGGAGACTTGGAGTCAGTCGGATTGAGGGGAGGAATCGGCTGCTGATAATATGCCTGTAGCTGGACCGTTCTTGAGCTATCAGGAGGCATTTGGCTTCCGATAGCAGCGGGGATGAAGCTGTAATTGATGCCAGAACACGGAGACTAATGATGAGATAGCACAGCAGCAGTGAAGGAAGGGAGGAGACCGAGCCACAGCTGACCAGTAATGGACCACACCCCACAGGAATTAAAAGGGGTGTGGTTGGAGTTGCCTCCCTGCAGAGGACAACTTGTTGCAATTCATATTGGGAGCTACTGATCGGTGTTCAGAAGATTCTGGTTTCATGTATAGCTGTTTGGACGTTATGCTTTGTATCTGACTTCTCTGTGAATTATTTGCTTTGAATCTGTAAATTAGTCTGTTTACTATGCTGTGTAGAAATTATCTATCAGCCTTGGCAGTTTGCCCCAGTGTTTGTCAGCCTGCCGTAGAACTTGGATGGAGTTTTGATAAATACCGCATCTCGGAAAAGCTTGTGTCTCTGTGTTGGTGCCTTTAAAATATTCTGTGACTATAACCCAGCTGAACAGCGTGGTTTCAGGGTGTGGGACACAACACTTGGGTTCTCCAGCTAGCACAGAGGTCTGAAGACACCATGTCCTCCCTTTACTTTTATCCCACTTATTCCCCTTGCCTTCTGCTTCCCTTAACTCCTGTCTTGCATTTGGCTTTCTATTCCTACTGCGTGAAGAACTCTGGTGATCAAGGAGAGACGCCAACCTAGAAGAAATTTCCTGACAGCGAGGACAATTCATCAGTAGAACGAGTTGCCTTTAGAAGTTGTGGGATGCTCCATTGTTGGAGATCTTCAAGAAGAGATTGGACAGCTGTTGGAGATGTGGTTCCGAGGATGCGACATATTTTCATATATGGTGGACATGTAAAAAAGTCAAAGCATTCTGGAT
>JANHFQ010001708.1:112707-123240 GCA_032468035.1 Aparallactus werneri
CATAGAAAAATACAGATTAAAAAATACTCATGATACTAATTCCCAGTTCGTAATAGTAAAATGCCAAGGGTCTGTTTACCCAGGTCAAGGGTGGATAACCTTTAATTTGGGGGGACGGGGGACAAAGAGTGCTTTGTCCCTTCTCCAGCGTCACAGATAATGCTCTGTTCCACTCATTATGATGCCAATGAAGAACATCTTTATAGAGTGTTGTCTTCTGTTTTCCCTGCTGAGTGCTGCACAAATACAGGTCATGCACATCTCTTTATCACTTCTGCTCAGGTCTTGTCCACTTTATTTTTAGATAAAAGTTTTTGTTGTCAGGATTGTGGCAAGAGATTCTGAAGACTCAAATGCAGAGCATGTAAACATCCAAGTGCCACAAATGACGCAGCATGAGAAACAGAAGGTGTGAAGCCTCTTGGAGGAAAACCCAGTAAAAGAGAGCCGTGTGTTCGAATAGGACTTTTGCATCAGTCTCGCCCTATACAGGTAGTCCTCAACTTATAACCATTCATTTAGTAACCATTCAAAGTTATAATGGTACTGAAATAAATAATTTATGACTGTTTTTCACACTTACAACCATTGCAGCATCCCCATGGTCACGTGATCAAAATTTGGATGCTTGGCAACTGGCAATTATTTCTGACTGTTACTGTATCCCAGGGTCACGTGATCATCTTTTGTGACCTTCTGACAAGCAAAGTCAACAGGGAAGCCAGATTCACTTAATAACCATGTTACTAACTTAACAACTGTTTTACTTAACAACTATGGCAAGAAAGGTCATAAAATGGGACAAAATTCACTTAACAACTGAGTTAACAACTGTCTTGCTTAGCAACAGACATAGTTGGGCTCAATTGTGATCGTAAGTGGAGGACGACCTCTGTTTAACTATTACTTGTAGCTGAATGATAATACTGGTACTCCTTGACGTTCGATCACAGTTGGGATGGAACATCCATCGCTTAAGTGAGGCAGCCATTAAGTGAGCCATGCCGAATCCAAGAAACTTCTTCAGAATTGCCTTCAAAACTGAAAAAGCTTCTTGGATTACAAGCTAAATGTATTCAAGGAAAAATAAAGTCCAGTTGCTTTTTGAAAAAGCATGTTTGGGGGTATTCCAATAACTGACTCTAATTTCACCATAAGTGAAACACTAAAAAGAACTTCTCTGAGTTTAGGCTGCAAGCAGGTGGGCATGGATGGCATATTCCATTTTCTGTCACATCGTTTGACTGGTGAGAATCCCCCCCCCCATACAATCTTGTGAGAGTTGACAGAAAGAAAAAACCTAAAAGGCTGCTTTTATTTTATTCTTTTTAATTTTTACTTGATGTATTTACTTGAAGTATACTTGATGTATAATCAGAAAGTATTTATTGAAACATTGTAACAATAGATCTTCTCAACCTAACAATCTGATACACCAGGTTATTGAATATTAAACATAGTCCTGATGGAGCTACCATGTAGCAAGAACCCTTAAACCACTTCTCCCCTCCTATTTATAGCTTACAGTCAACTGTCACTTTTTTACAGTTAGGCTTTAGAATTCTCATGTTTGTTTTTTCAAACATTCACTCTGTCTCGTGTCTGACATCATCCCCATGCGTCGTCATGGGCGATGATGCCATGTTTCAGGTTTCTTTGCCAGTCTGCCCTCCTTATCTGCCAGACCTTCCTCTTTGTATGTCCCCCTCCTTTCCCCGATTTCTCCTTCCTCATCCAGACATTCGATGCCCTCATCTCCATCATTCTCCAAAGAAGCCCAAGGAGAAAGAGCTCTGGTAGTGATCCCGACAGGCTAGCTATTATTTCAAAACATAGATATAATTAATCTTTCACTGATCAAGGTCTGGTGTATACAACTGACTAAGATAATAAGGTAATAGAATAGATAAAACTGTTTCTGAATATTTCCCATGCTGACAACTCCCTGCAACCAGAGAACTAATACAAAAAGAAATGTGTTCACCTATATATGACTTGCCTCACCAGTTGTTCATTTTTTAAATATGCAAAGTACTATTTTCTACTAAATATGAACATTCCAAAATGGTATTTTTCCAGCTACAATGTTAGATGATACAATACATTCAACCCTTTCAAAATTCTATCCCGTAATTCTCACCTCATTTTGCTACAGGGGAAGACAGTCTTATTCTTGAATGTCCAGCTTTCATCCACAACACCACAAAACTGAAATGGAAGTTGCTCTATCTGACAGAGGTTGCATAATTAAACTCCTGCAGGAAACATTTCCAAAGTTTGATAAGATGGGCTTTGAAAAGCTCTACCGTTGTTAGAATAAGAACATATTTATACACTGATATGAAAAGCGTTAAACCAAATAGAAAACTACAAAAATCCTACAAAAAGAACCTCCAAACTAGGCTTAGATACCTTCCTAAATGAGGATTATGTCATCAGAAAATTATGCTTCTGAATACGTTTCATGGGGCAAGCAAAATATGAAATGAGCTTTAAAGACTATTCATTTTTTTTTCTTTTTTAGCATTTCACAACCACAGTGATGACTGATCTAAATATAGGTAGTCCTTCACTTACAACAGTTCATTTAGTGACAATCAACGTTACAAAGGCACTGGAAAAATGTGACTTATGACCTTTTTTCCCCAGTTACCACCTTTCCAGCATCCCCATGATCATGTGATCAAAATTCAGATGCTTGGTAACCAGTTCATATTTGTGACCGTTGCTCTGTGTCAGGGGCAGTCCTTCTGTCAAGCAGTCAGTGGGGAAGCCAGATTCACTTAATAACCAGGTTACTAACTAATTAACTGCAGTTATCCTCTTAACAACTGAGGCAAGAAAGGTCGTAAAATGGGGCAAAATTCACTTAACAAATGTCTCACTTAACAACAGAAATCTTGGGCTCAATTGTGGTCGTAAGTCGAGGACTACCTGTATGGGGACAATTCTTGGATGCAGCAGAGTTTAGAATTGGAGTGAGAAACCATGGTGCCCTTAGCTGGTTCAACTTACAACTCCCAGAATCTGCGCCCTTAGTCATGATGCCTGGGATAAGAGGGGTTATTGAAGCATTTGGAATCCATCAGGCTGCCCCTCCTCCTAGTTAGAGGACGCCCTTTTAAGAAGCACCTTCCCATTGGCTCTACTGATCCAGAACATCCTTTGAAAATCCAGCAGTTAGAGTGGTTAATTCAGTTCTTAAGACCTGAGAAGCCAATCACCCTTGACACAGCATAATGGTTTACCTTTTTTTGCTAAAAAATGAAGCCAGACTCTGATGTGATGTTTGAATCAAGAAGTGCTTAGTCACAAAGCACAGAATAAATAGAATTTTGTTGTAGAAAATGTAGAAGAACCTTTGTATCGATTTTCTGAAGGCAGGAGTAATATGATGAATACAAATAGTTTCACACTTAAGATAATATATATATTATTTAAAATAATTACATCAATTTCATTCCTTACTATTAAGGAATGTACGTGTCTCCAGTTTATTATTATTCCAGAACTTAACAACTTCACAAAATAAAAGGAACCTACTTCTTAAAAATGCTGCATCAAAGTAGGTGCTACTGCCATCTTGTGGCTAGTTACATTATAATCTATGACTGGTTCCAAAGTCAGGGATAATAGTCTGTATTTGCACATTACAAGTCAGCTTGGGTGGGAGACACTTAACTTAAATCCTAGGAGATGTTCCCCAAGAAAGTTAGCTTGTATGTATCCAAATCAAAAACCAAAATGCTGGAGATGTGATTGTGATGATGCAACGTATTACCATATATGGTGGACATGCAAAAAAGTAAAAGCATTCTGGATAAAGATATGGTGGCAGATACAAAAGATTTTTTAAAAAAGAATCAGCTTTACACCACAACTGTTTTTATTGGGTATTTTTACAAATTTTACTGCTAGAGAAACTATTTTGATGTTAAATTTAATAACAGCAATGACGCTTTTGATTGCGCAATATTGGAAAAAACAAGAATTACCTACAATACAAGAATGGGTAATGAAAGTCTCAAATGTAGCAGAAATGGCTAAAATTTCTGCATATTTGAAGGAGCAATCACAGGAAAAATATATTGAGTTTGGGCAAAATGGATAAATTATATACAAATTAAGTATGGAACTAAAAAGTTGCAACTAGCGTATGAATAATAAATTCAAAATAAGGAGTTACGGTATTGTTGTTTTGAAGTAGTAATAGTTGATTAGTTAAATTTGTTCAAAGGAATTGTAATGGAACTAATAACCTGTAATCTGTTCTGGGAAGTCGGGGGGGGGGGATAAGGGAAAAGATTTGTATGGTAAAGATTCACGAGATGTATGTTTCATTCTTTTTAATGATGTTTTCTTTTTTTATTCTTGTAATGTGAATCTTCAAAATAAAGTTGGTTTTGGTTTTTTTTAAAAAAAGAATAATTTCTGGCTACATTCTGCTCAGATGGCAAGGAGCAAAGGAATCCCAGAGAATTTAATCTGCAGGGATATCGTCAGGGGTGGGGTTCAAACATTTTTACTACCGGTTCTGTGGGCGTGGCCATTGGTGCGGCCAATCAGAGGTGGTATTTGCCGGTATCAGCCAATCAGAGGTGGCATTTGCTGGTTCTCAAACTTATCGCTATCGGTTCTCCGGAACCTGTCGGAACTGGCTGGATACCAACCTCTGGATACCGTCAGTTGTCACGTCTGAAATTTATTTATTTATTTATTTATTTATTTATCGAATGTATACCCCGCCCCTCTCCTGGGACGTGGCGGTTTACAAGGTAGAATAAAAACATATAAAATACTATATACAATTAAAAATAAATTAAATAAATATGGCAGATACAGTCTGAATTGACTGTAACCTTAGGATTACAGTCCTAAAGTTAACCCTAACCCTTAACTTTGAGTCTGGAGCTCCATTCTGCTCTTCAGAAAGCAGAAATGGTTGAAGTTATCATCCCTGCTGTCAACTCATGAAGCTTCCCTGATCTGCTCCCGAGTTGCCATAGACAGGGGGATGGGAAATTGCGCCTCACAGCTGCACCAAGGAATTTGCTCCTCAGTCATAACACGACGCAGTCGGACCGAGCAAGTCAAGGCCATCTCCAATGGATACCAGCAATGCCTGGAGGGAGTGACTTCCACATCCCACAAAATTATCTCATTCGGGAATGTGATGGGTGACACACTTTAGGGGGAGGGGGAAACATGGTCAGAGGCAAGGCGTGAAGGGGGAGAAGTCAGAGTTGGCTTCACCTAGGTAATGCTGACATGGTGCTCCTAATAAAAGACTGGGTTTTTATTGCCAGATGGCTTGAGACTCTTAATTGCATTAGGGCACTGGTCAGCACTAAACTGGGGACCCAGATTGCTGGGGGCAATATGCTGACACTGGAAACTGCTGAGAGAGGGCAGTGAAGTGCTATAAAGTGGTATATAAATCTAAATGTTAATGCTATTGCCTGTTTCCTTGCGCTGAGAGTGGGTGACTGGCCCAAGGTTACCCAGCTGGTTTCATTCTTAAAATAGGACTAGAATTCAGTGTCTCTTTGCAGCCTGGTATCTTAACCACTCACTAAATTGACACTCTTATTAAAACCTAGTTTGAAAAAAATGCAAAAGTATCTAGAATAAATTCGGTCCAATTTTACTTTAAAATATTTTTTTTTTCCAATTCAAATATTTTTTATAAATATATTCTCCTTTATCAATGCAAGCTTTGATTAATGGCATTAAGCAGGACACACTCTCTAAAGTTCCAAATAAAATTCCATTTGAACATCTTGCTAAAGTGTTACCTCTTCCTTATTTTCCTATTCTTTTCAGTGATGGCTGATACCAAAACTTCAGTACCACAACATATTTTTTCTGTCAGTGCTTTCAGTTTAGCAAGCAGATAGGACAAAGGATCACTTTATTTTATAAGAATCCTCTAGGCGTTACCATTAAATCACAGAAACTCTGTTATTATTTTAAGATAAATTAGATTTGCAAGGAACATGCATTTTCAGTATTGGCACCACTGAAAGAAGTAGTATCTAACTCCCACTTATTTTAAGTAGGATTTTATTTTACTGCAATCTACTCCTTTCTTTTCCATCCACTGGGATTCCAGTTTAACTGAATGAGTGTTAGTTGAATCCATTGAACTGAATGATATTAAGTGAAAATATTTTTTGATAAAATGCAAATGTTTGTTTTGAAAGGTGAGACAAATATTACACTGAAAGAACAGAAGAAATACTGTAAATTGTTTCCAGGCACTGCCTCTAAAATGTGTCTTGTCAGAATACCGTTTAGTTTTCAATGAAACAATTAGCATCTTCAAACACAAAATTCAGGTCAAATGAAGGTAGAACACTTGCTATGCTTGCAAAAGGGCTTAGAATTAAGCTCTGGCATTTCCAATAAAAAAAAGGCCAAGCAACGGCTAATGAGAAAGAATTTCTTTGACAGGAATCTCAACCAGCTGTTTTTCATCAGAATAAACAGTACTTTGCTAGCTGAACAAAAACTCTGGCTTGGAATAAGGAAATTTCTAATGTACTACATTTATGAACTCATCCTACGCCATGGAGTAAGGATGTTCAAGGTCTAAGAATGGGCCCTCTCCTAATGAGTTACTATGACTGTGTGAATTCACATATCTATCCAGATTAATAATACAATATAAATATCCAATGTTTCATGGAACATTCAGTGTCTTATGAAAGCTTCTATCATCTGAAACATAGCAGATAATTTCTCAAACAGGAATCTTAGCTCTACAAACAATGTAATTTCATTTCAGGTTTGTTCCAGATTATCTTGTTCTCATAGAAATACAGCCTCATGAGCTCTTATATAAGTATTTTTAATACTTTTGGTTCTTCTCCCTACTTCAATTTTTAATATCATTAACTTTCAAGTGATTTAATATTTTTTCTTTAAATTTATATTTCAAACTTTTACCAAAAATTCAAGGTAGCAGAAAAATAACAAAAATACTGTATCTTGTAACTTAATTTCGATTTTATATTATTTACTCTACTATTCTACAATATGGTCACACCTAGAATACCGCATCCAGTTTGCTCACCACACTTTAAAAAAGATGTTGAGACTCTAGGAAGAGTGCAGAGAAGAGCAGCCAAGATGATTAGGGGACTGGAGGCTAAAACATACAATGAATGGTTGCAGGAACTGGGCATGGCTAGTCTAATGAAGAGAAAGACCAGGAGTGACATACTAGCAGTGTTCCAATATTTGAGGGGCTGCCACAGAGAGGAAGGGACAATCTATTTTCCAAAGCACCCAAAGGCCAGATAAGGAACAATGGATGGAAACTGATCAAGGAGAGATATAATCTAGAAATAAAAATAACTTTTCTGACAGTGAGAATAACCAATGGAACAGCTTGCCTTCAGAGGTTGTAGGTGCTTCACTGAAGGCTTTCAAGAAAAGATTGGACAGCCACTTGTCAGAAATGGTATAGGCTGTCCTGCTTGAGCAGAGGGTTAGACTGCTCCCTTCCTACTCTTGTTATTTTAATAATTTAAGAAAGGGTGACCCTGAGCCAGGCTCATTCCCAACTCTCCTGAAAAATATTGGCCAGGTATGTATTATTTGTACTGTGTGTATCAAGAATCTGGCTTTGATACTGAGCATAAGAATTCCAGGTCAAAACACTGATATAAAGGTATCTGGTACTGAAACATAAAAGGTTTTGCAACAACCAGTCCTGAGTTAATTTTGCTTTTGAAAAATGGAATGATGAACTAAGATTTTATAAAATCATCAAATAATGTATTTTCTACCCAATAGGCTAAGCTAGTTAATACTGTTTTCTACCTTACACATATACTTTCATTGTTAGATTTTTGTATTTTTTCATGGTCAAATTTATACTGGAGATAAGAAAGTCAAAACTTGGCACTTGTATGAATTGTAGATGATATCCTTCTCATCTCTTAACATAACTTCATATAAGGATGCAGGTTTCTGCTTTCTATGCTATAAAAATGGTATCTGTAGCCTCATCACCTTAAAATTTTCATGAAGAACTCAATCAGCCTTACCCAACCTGGGCATCTAGTTGGTATATATAGCCTTCAATTCCTATAATTTCCCAGTCAGAACAGCAATTGCTGAAATTTCTGGGAATTGGGTTGGAGGGCATCAGGCTGAGGAAGGCAGAACTAAATTTTTAATATAAGAAGGGATGCAAAGTACTAAAATGCTATTTTGTTTAACACATTATAAAACAGAGAAAACTAAACTGCTCACATTCTGGCATTAGATAGGTTAGATGTGAAGATTTTGTTTTTTGAAGATCAATTCATGGCAGCCTACTATACATTTTAGAAACTCTTGCTGTCTTATACCTAAACTGCCATCCTAGTGTGCAAAACCTAAGACTCAGCAAATAACAACTATTCAGTTATGACTTTGAAAAAAGCTCTTATTAAAGCTTTGCCCTTTTCTCTGGCTCCTATCAGAACTGAGCCCTTAATGTATTCTCTACCAACGTTTTACCAAAACTGATTCCAGAAAACCTGTACTTAAATGAATGCATTTTTAGACCTATTTTCATAAAACTGTTTGAGTTCTATCTATTCTGTCTGAATTATATTCAATCAGAATATAGATCTTTCCAGTCCATTCTTATCCTTTGCCAATTTATCCTACGACGATACCATTTGGATGAAAAATAATAGAAGACTAATCACTTACAGTTCAAACGGATTGAACACATGCAAATACTAAGTTATTGAAGATTAGACTCAAATAAGACAGGTTCATAACATTAAGCTTTCATGATAATGGAAACAACGGTACTGGTACTTTGACAAATAAATCAGTCTCCCCAAACCTGGGCTTCTTCACTGCTGACAATTCTAGTTGGGGTAGAGCACTGTTGTAAACTGCAGAGTACCATTATAAGAAATAGATAGATGTAAGCATACAGGTAGTTCTCAACTTGCAACCAGTTCCTTAGCAACTGGTCAAATTTATCAGACCTCCCCAGGGCTATTTATGACCCAGATTCAAAGTTCCGATGGCCCTCAACCCCTTCTTAGGGTCAAGTGATCTCCTTTTGGGTGCTTGGCAATGGGCCTGCATTAATGGCCATTTATACGGTCTTGTGGTCAGGCAACTGTGGTTTATGTTTTGTGCTACAAACTGGTGTTTACTTCCACTTTATGACAAAAAAACACCCATTGAGGAAATTGGGTTTGTTTAACGGCCACAGTTACCCATCACAGTTACCCATCACAGAAAGCTCAATAAAATCAAGTATGGTCGACCTTTTTAATGATTATTAGAATTTATGACCTTAATTACAGTCATAAGTTGAGGGCTACTGTACAAGCTTTATAATTATAAAATGTACAATAAAACAGCAGTAGATCTATTTGTGAAGAAATAAGTTGTGGGCCTTAGATTTCAAAGTATCTACAGTCCCTCTTTTCTCCATGGATAATCTGCAGAATGTTGACTCTGATGTTGAACTTCTAGTAATACAAAATCTATAAACAAATGGCTTTATTTTTCTCACTTGGCCTGATGGGATGGGATGGGGAGAGTCAGAAGGTTCTGTTATTGTAAATTAATTTTTAGTCTGAGTTATTAGTTTGGTAAAAAGTAAAATAAGAACATCAAAAATCACCACATGCTAGTCTTACAATTAAAAAAAACTGAGCAGCCTTCTATATTTATACTACAGTATTGATTAAAACCCATTTTTGGAAAGGTTGAGACCAGATTGTCATTCTGTTATTTTTAACTAATGTCTTGGTTTCCATTTCTCCCGCTTGTTTGCTATGGTTTCGAAACCACCTTCAGGCTGTACACATACAAAACAGCCCCCATACTAGAGGAAAGCTTTCTATTTCAGCCATGTACAAGGGATGAGATCACTAAAATGGACAAAGGTGATGTGTTGACACAATTCTGAGCTAGAATTTACGATTGCAACTTCAAAACATTTTCTTCAAATTCTAATATACAGAGACATACAAACAAACTAATAGCAGGTGAGAGGAGATTCATGGTTTCCAAAAGATTAAGACTTAAACCAGTGAAAACACCAATTACTTTCCTATTGCAAAATAAAGTTGTTGTTTTTAAGGATACTTACCAGCTACAAAACAGCAAACAGCCTCATCTCAAGTACTATGACAGTACTGCTTATTAAAGAAGAAATAATAGTGTGAAAATCCTTTTTGGTGAAATGGTATGCAATAGTATCCTCCAGTTGTTGGCACCAGAATCCAAATATTATCTCTCCATTTTATTTAGGTAGCAGGATAAATACATTTAGCCAGTTGACTACTCCTAAAAATAGTTTTTTGTTTAGTTTCCTTCTTTTCTCATTCAGTTTTTTCTTTCTGATTTAATGTATTTCCATCTTGGTGCTCAGTTTGGGCTCAATTTTTTAGGATGGCTTTTACGTATGAGCACCTGACATACTGAGAAAAGTTGTGGATATCAATTTAATTTCATGCCTTAATGCATGGATGTCAAACTTTCCATGTCACATTGCCATCATGTGAC
>JANHFQ010001716.1:0-11595 GCA_032468035.1 Aparallactus werneri
TTGTATATTGTATGTTGTTGTTGTTCCCTGGAAGCCGCCCTGAGTCCCAGGAGAGGGGCGGGGTATAAATCCAAATACATAAAATAAATAAATACAATAGGTTCCACCACCCTGCGGTATGGAGTGGTTGCCAGGAAGTCAGCCTTTAGCAGGGAGTGATCTGTCCATGGCAAGGGTTGTGAGACTATATCCCCCATTACCAGATCACGCCTCCACTGCCCAGAGAGGAATATCAAGTCGAGAATGTGATCTCCCCTATGGGTCGGACCCTGAACTATTTGGGTCAGGTCCATGGTAACCATGGAGTTCATGAACTCCTGAGCTAACTCAGAGGGTCCGCCGAGAGAAGGCAGGTTAAAATCCCCCAGGACCATGAGCCTGGGGTTCTCCACCGCCAACTCAGCTACCACCTCAAGAAGCTCAGGCAGGGCAGGTCCCGCGCAGATGGGAGGCAAGTATGTGAGAAGCAAGCCTGACTGACTGAATTTGGCTGATTTGCTGGTTAAGTTGCAACTCCTTATTGGCAGGAAGCATGAAAACTCAATTCCATAGAAAGATTATATAAAGGGGGACTTTTTGTTCACTAGTAGTTCTTGAAGGATTTTAGATTTCAAACTAACCTGCTTCTCTGATCAGATTATATTAAAGTCTCTAATCTAAATATTTGTGGAGATGGTCAGTGATTCAAATCATAGTTGTCTCAAAGGTACTTCAAAAGGACAGAACTAATCCTTTCAATCCAATTGCCCTCTTAAAAAAGGACTTTTGACATCTCTAATTTAAACTATAAACCACTTTTTATTCAGTAGCAAATAAGAGCAAGTCTTGAAAATTTTTAAATTGCCATAAAATATTATTCACTGCAAATAATCCCACTTATTTTATTCTACAGCATTCCCCATTTTCATGTCTGTCTGGGTTTTCTTATCATTCCTAACATAGTATTCTTCAAGGACAGAAGGCTATGTATACTTTTCCTACTCCTATGGGAATTATTTTTCCTAGTTAGTTATGTAACTAACGAATGGAATTGTCTACCATGTGAGATAGATATCAGTTTACACTAGCTATGTTGGGCTTGGCCAGTTTCTAAAAATAAGTCACCTAGCTCAAACTGGAAAGGATTAGTGTTGGTTGAACTTCAAAAACTTTATATGTGATTCAACAAAAATGCTTTATTTAGCCTAGTGATTCAACAAAGCTGCTAATGGTACCGGTATATTTGGAACTATCAATAATTATTACCTAGACTGTTCTACTGTAATAATGATAAAATCAGGTGATAATGCAATTTTGGTTTGTTTACAATATCGTGTGGGTGTGCTGAACACATAGAAACTGTTTCCATGAATATGTTATACAGTAGTATAACATATTTTCCATGAATAGTTTCCATGAATATGTTATACAGTAGTATAAAAATACGAAACAGACAGCATCGATGAAGTCTTATAATGTAATATAAAATTGCATGCATACTGGATTCAGTATGTGTAAATTTCCCATTAAACAATTCTTTCGAAGAACAGTTGTAATCTAGTATATTTTTAATAAGGTTCAAAAGCCAAGACTTGTAGTCCCATCAATATTATTTTTATCTAAGTTTCCATGCTCATTCCAACTTGCTTAAAATACAGTTATTGAACTGTAGTTACAGTTATTGAACCCTCAAGGAATAAGGCAAAAGTGCAAAAGTGTCTAATTTTTTTCTGAAAAAAAATTAAAATATAAAAACGTATGTTTTACAAAGCAAGAATGCAATCATCTACTTAACCATTAATTGTATAGTACAATTAATTGTTTCAGTCAATGATATTTGTTGTTGATTAAGGTACTACCTCCTTCTCAAACCTACAAGTGAAGGTTGGGATTCCAAATATTCTGCTGTTCGTTTAATTTATCTTTTCCTTATTTTCTAGACATTCTTGTACCATTGATGATTCTTAATATAAATGAAAAATTTAGAAACACCTGAAAATATACCCAATCCCCTCAGCTCGAGTTGTCACATCTCAACCAAATATAGTAGCCATAATCCAGCAATCAAATGCTCCAATTTGGATAGGCGTATTTCAAGAGCGCCTTCTTTCCGCTAAATTACATATTTTCTTGGTGGTGAGGCTGGTGGAGGTGGCATTTTATTTTAATGATTAGGAAAGAACTAATCTGGATGGGGTAGACTTTTTCTTCCCCTCATTCTGTTTCCATATAACAAAACAGACAAGCCGGGGAAGAACCCGTCCCGTCCCGTCCCGTCCGCGTAGCATCTCATATTTACAAAACACCCCAAGTGAAGCCGAGAGGCGAGGGGGAGAGCCAATCGGAAGCTTCGGCCACGCCCAGTGGGCGGGAAAGAAACCCGGCTCGGCCACTCAAAAAGGCGTTGAGCTTGAGACGAGCCGTCACCGCTTCTGCGCCCTCGCTGTCTCCTTCCTTTCGCCCGTGAGCTTCAAGCCGGCTGGGCAGCTCCTCGCCCCTCGCCTTTCCCCACCGTAGGATGACCGACTTCCGCGGAGGCTTGCCAAGCGGAGGTGGCGAAGCACCCGGTCAGAGAGAACTATCCGCTCGCGGAACCCGCATCGCCGATGGCGCCACGGGGCTCCTGGACAAAGGCTTCGATCGGTACCTCGACGACCCTTTCGACGCGGACCAAAACCCTCAGGTGACCGCGACATTTAGACCCGCTCTCGGCGGTTTGCAGGATTTTCTGGGATATTTGCGCCTCATCATAGCACGTTGGGCTCGGGGAGGGGGAAACAAAAGTCGACTTTTGAGGATGGATAATAGATTAACAGGGACTTGTGGGTCATCTAGTCCAGCCACCTGCCCAAGCAGACCCTTTCTGACAGATGGCTGTCCAGCCTCTTCTTGAAAGCTTCCAGTGATGAAGCTCCGACTACTTCGGAAGGCAACTTCTGTTCCATTGGTTGATTGTTTTCAGAAAATTTCCTCTTATTTCCAGGTTGAATCTCTCCTTGTTCAGTTTCCGTCCATTATTCCTTGTCTGGCCTATAAGTGCTTTAGAAAATAGCATGACCCCCTCTTCTCTATGGCAGCCCCTCAAATATTGGAAGATTTCTATGCTGTCTCCCCTGGTCCTTCTCTTCACTAGACTAGCGATGCCCAGTTCCTGTAACCATTCTTCATATGTTTTGGCTTCCAGTCCCCTAATCATCTTGGTTGCTCTTCTCTGCACCCTTTCTAGACTCTCAACATCTTTTTATGGTGTGGTGACCAAAACTGGATGCAGGATTCTAGGTGTGGTCTTACTAAGGCTTTATAGAATGGTATTAGTACCTCACTTGATCTTGATTGTATCCCTCTATTAATGCAATTTAGGATTGCATTTGGCTTTCTTGATAGTCTTGAAGTGGAAATATCTTTCCTCTCTTGATTAAAGCCTCTGTGGAAATAAAATAGAAGGTAGGCTTCGAGTCTGTAAAGATTCCCAATCAACCAGGTCATGGTTGTCCCAAAGGTGCTTTTCCAAGAGACTTTCTTTTCTTTTGAAGACATTTTGTTTCTCATCCAAGAACTTCTTCAGCTCTGACAGGGTAATAGGGCACGGAAGGGTGTTCATCCCAAATTGTATAGCTAAAAGTCTGTAGAAATTATCAGTCATTCAAGTCATGGTTGTCCCCAAGGTAGGTTTCAGAGGTCACTGGCTTATGGTTGGAAGGGCCCAGTGGTGGGAGTAGCTACTTACTCTGTGGGTGTGGCTTAGTGGGCATGATTAGGTGGTCAGTTTTTGAATAAAAATATTAAAAATTGGACGCTCCCACTCACCTGCACGCTATAGCTACCTTTATTTGCTCTGTTTGCAGCACAGCTGATCAGTGGGACAGCACACCTCAGCTATTTTTCCACCTAGGGGCTTCTGCAAAAAGTTTGTTTCTTTAGAAAACAAACTTCCTGCCGAAGCCCCTAGGAGGAAAAAAAAGCTAAGCTGTGCTGCAAACAGAGCAAATAAAGGTAGCTATAGAGTGGGAGCAGGTGGAGGGTCCAGCAGCAAAAAAATATTTTTTTTCAAAACCCGCTACTAGTACACCTGTATCGGGGCATTCCGGCTGAATCCCACCACTGATTGTAGCATCCTCATAATTACATGATTTACATTCAGATGCTGGACAGCTGGTTCATATTTATGATAGTTGCAGTGTCCGGCAGTCATGTGACCATCATTTGAGAACTTCTGAATTAGTATTACTAATTCAACAACTGCAGCGATTCACTTAACAAATTTCACAAAAAACGTAAAATGGGACAAAATTCATTAAAAAATTTTTCACTTAGCAAATAAATTATGGACTCAATTGTGGTTGTAAACCAAAGACTACCTGTAATGCTACCATAGCTATCTTTGAGAATCAGATAACTGGTTGCTTCTTGTCACCTATGACAGGTAATATGTAACATTTGCAAATTATTTTCATATTGCTCTTTGGTTTAGTAGATTAACTTTTCTGATGCAAAAATTTATTACTTTAAAATTTTACCATATGAAAATAGAAGATGTTACTGGTGACTTGCTGAATTTGTTACTTTTATTCTTAGGGCATTCTGAATTTTGGAACAAGTGAGAACAAACTTTGTTTTGATTTACTACAGGAAAGGGTAAGTTTGGAATCTTATTAAATGTCTAGGTTTCTAGATTTTAGAAATATTTGACAGATTGATGGATTTGATTTACTATGTTTAAATAATTAATAATATAGTGGAACCCCGGTTCATGAACGCCTCCATTTGCGACCAATTCTGTTCCAGCCAAATAAAAATTCCAGCCAAGTTTTGAATCAATTCACAATTCAAAACTCAGTTGGTGAACAAAAATTGCACTGGTTTTTCCTTCTGCGTATGCGCAGAAGTGTCGCTTCAGATCGCGACCACTTCGGAACACGACCGCAGTCTGGGAACAGATTATGGTCATGTTCCGAGGTTCCACTGTATTGACTATGATACACAACAATGTGATTAATAGATTAAAACAACTGGTAAATAATCAGCTAGAAAAAGATAATTATAGACACATTCTTTGCTGTATTGTAATTTCTTCCTATTGATAATTGATGTATGGAATAGAATTGTCATCAGGTTAGTCTGTATAGTAAAGTTCTATATCTATATAATTATAAAAAAGTAAGATCAACTAACTGAGTTCATGTAAGTGAGCTAATTTCCATATTAAAAACACCATGTAAATCAATAGAATCAAATGACTTATTTTTGTCTCCCTTTCTTTAAACAATGGATAGCTTTCAAAACCTGACATGAATTATTTGGAGCCTCATTTACTCCAATACTCGGATACGCAAGGCATTAAAAGGTACAATACGAAGAATCATTTCCCAATTAATAAAACATGCTTTCAAACAAATTAACTTATCTATATTTCTAATTCCACCTGGAATCTAAAGGGTACACTCTGTATATGGTTTCTATTTCTATCTTCACAATGTGTGGGATCATAGTAAAGAACAGGGAGGCGGGATTCCATTGACTATTCCATTATTTTCTAATAGTAATGTTTTGTATTAAAGTTGGTGGGTTTTCTTTTGATGGATATATTGAAAGAAAAGGCTGGATAAAAATATGATTTCAGTTCTCATTCTAATGTATCATCATCAAATTTGAAGCTCAAGCACTTTTTCAGCCCTATTCTGCATTATGCAATTATAATAATAACTATGACCACTTGAGATTAATGAACCCTTAATAGTTGCTATTCAGAAAAAAAATGATTAAAAACCATAATATTTTAAAAGTAATAATTACATATCTTTAATGTTTTTTCTGAAAATATATTCGTATGTTCCAAATTTTTTATTTTAAATTTGACAACTATTTTACTGTTTCACTATGAGTGCAAGCCATACTGCTATTTGAAGAGATTAGAAAGGGAGAGAGCTTTCTCTTCTGGGTGCAATTCAAGGTGCTGGTCACGGCTTTTAAAGCCCTACATGGCTTAGGACCGGGGTACCTTAGAGACCGCCTACTACCACCACATGCCTCCTAGCACCCAGTTAGATCCCACAGAGTTGCTCTCTTACGGGTACCTTCAGCGAAACAATGTAGGCTGATGGGCCCTAGGGAGAGGGCTTTCTCTGTGGCTGTCCCAACCCTATGGAATCAACTTCCCCCAGGGATCCAATCCATCCCTGACCTGCTAACCTTTCGCAGGGTGGTAAAAACCTGGCTCTGCCAGCAAGCATGGGATTGAGGACCCTTAATCTAGACCATTCAAATGAAATAAGGAGTTTCTTGGATTTTATATTATTGTTATTTATTATATGTATTTTGTATATTATTTTATATCCTATGTTGTAAGCCGCCCAGAGTCCCCTGGGAGTTGGGCATCATAGAAGTCTAATCAATCAATAAATAAATGTGGCCTTCTGTTGCAAGACCTTTTTTAGAACTGCAGTTGTGACACTACATCCTCGGTATGCTTTTGAAAAGTCCATGAGTATTACTCTTTTGCTCTTCTTTGTTTTAATTCTGCATCATGCCATAACTAATATTTTACTTTCTGAGGGTCCAGGGAAAATGAAGCAAAATTTAAGTTTTCTCTATTCTTGCTGATGTGAGGCAACATCTTAGAAAACTTTCAGGACTTAGTTGATACTTATAGGATAAGATCTTTCTAAACATGGAATACTTTCTCATCGAAATTCTTGGTGGTATCTATGATCAACTAGAACAACTTTAAAATAAAATTGTGTTCCTTATACTGTAATCCTTACTTTAATTACTGTTTGAGTAATACTTTTTGCTAGATTTAAAATCAAGATTTCTGAAGTAAAAATCAGCACATCAAATTTATGTTCAAGAGATAAAATCTGCCATATGTTGTTTGAATGCTACCTATATGATTTTTCATATAACAATATATGAAAATGTTGTGGCAAATTATTTGGTTAATATGTTAATTATGGAAATATATGTTTATTTTAAATTTTAGCTTCCGAGAAGAAATTGCCAAATTTCTTACTGAATATGCAAATGCTTCAGTACCATTAGATCCTGAACATGTAAGATGCAAGGATATTTTCTTTATTTATTTATTGTTGGTAACATTTGATGAAACTAATCTAAAATGTACTTTTTAACAAAGTTGATTAAATTTATTACTTTTAAATTAGTTTGGAAAATATGCTGGCATATATAACAATATTTTTATGCTCAAACCAATGTCAAATTGTTTAGATAAGTTTTAGATTCCTAATTTCTTCAGGTAATCAGTCCTAGCATAGATATATTTATAATGATAATTTGGAAATATTATTCAGGTTTCTTAACATTTCTGAAAATGTTCTATTTCTGTTTGAGTTATTTTCATCCCTAACTGTGGTACTGTCACCTTACCTATTTAGCATACTTTCTGATCAAATTAGTATAGCATTCTCTATGATTGCCTATTGATTGTCACACAATGTGGAAATACTGGTTTAAAAGTAGTACTTGCTTACTGACTGTCTGGACCAGGGGTGTCAAACTCAAGGCCTGCAGGCCAGATCCATGCCGTGATGTGGTTGGATACGGCCCATGGGGCCATCCTGGTCTACCCAGTGTGAAGAGGAAAAATCAGCCTAGTCTATCCAGTGCGAAGAAAGATCAGACCAGCACAGCTTCAGCCCGGTCTACACAGTGCGAAAAGAGGTCAGGCCAGCGTAGATTTGGCCCAGTCTACCCAATGTGAAGAAGAAACATGCCAGCAGTTTGGGGAGTGGCGTCAAGCTGGCCATGGTCATCCAGTTGACCACAGCCCCCTGGCCTCCTGAAGTGAACCACAGCCCTCATTGCGGCCTTCAATGAAATTGAGTTTGACAGCCCTGGCCTGGCCTGTTCAAAGTTATAATGGTTGGTAAAAAAAACAGCTTTGCAACCAATCCTCACATTAATTATTGTCACAGTATCATGCAGTCACATGATCAACATCTGGGTGCTTCACAGCCACCATTTATAGAAGTCATACCATCCCATGACCACCATTTGCAAGCTTCACAAATAAAATTTATGGAGAACATAGAAATGAAATTGCAAGTTGTGGTCATGTGATATCTTGCTTAATGACTCACGATTTAATAACAAAAGTGGAAGTGACATAATAAAATAGGCACATCATATGATTTTTTACTTGGCCACCACCACACTTAACAATGGAGTTGCCAGTCCCAGTTGTGGTCAGTAAGCAAGGACTACTTGTAGTCTTTAATAATTTCAAATAACACTATAATCTACCAGACACTTTAATGCCAAGGATTATTAGATACCAGCTAAAACTATGATATGATTGTTTTTAGACTGGTCCCTTAGTATTTCAAATGATTACCAATGTTGTTAATTGCAACTTGGCATTTGTCTAGATTATTGTGATGAATGGCTGCTGCGCTGTCTTTGCAACTCTTTCGACTGTGTTATGTGACCCTGGAGGTAAGACAGCTTTAGTGTCTGTATGTATTTATGGCAAATCTGAAGCGAACCTGGCTGAAGCCATCTTGTGCTGCCTCATAGTTGCCACAAATCTGAGAGGTGGAAGGGAGGGGGAAATAGATGGGCTTGCTAATAGTCAAAACAAAAAGTTTTCTTGTGGGAACCAAGGTCATCCTAACAGGTGGCAGTTGAAGGAGGAGAGGAATGACCAAGCACCCTGCCAGCTACTTTCTTTGGACAATGTGACCGGTGACATCTGAGGAGGGAAATATTTGCTTTTTCAATTAGGGAAAAACCATGGGAACTTTTAGAGCTGGTTTTCACTAGCAGTGCTGATACGATGTATCCAATAAACATGTTCTTTGAGGAGTGTATCTGCCTCGTTCTTCTTTTAGCAGATGCGTTACTTGGAAAGCTGATAATGTATATATTTGTGTGTGTGTGGTTTTCATTTAGTACATGTTACTGTAATAAGTTTCAGAGGTATCTTTTTAAAAACATATGTTTTCTATTGACTGATATCAAGAGATAACTTTTTCTGTCAGGTAATATTCACAGTTAACACTATTTATGTGATTTTCAAAAAACACTACTAAAATTAAACTATTGATGTGTACTCTTAAATACCTGAATGTAATTCTAATAAAGTCTCATTAGTTAATATATTTTTTAAAAATGGAAAAGAATAAAATACTGCTAAAGTGTTTAGTTGGCTAATAAATAGCATATTAATAGATTAAAAACCATTAGGATTTATGGAATACACAATAATTAAAATGAAGCAAAATAATATAGTGCTCATATTAGTTAGTAAAAGTCTCCTAAAATGATTTCCTTTGTTTATGTTTTTTATAGATGGATATCTAATTCCAACTCCATATTATGGTGGCATAAATTCCAAAACTTGGCTATATGGTGGAATGCAACCTGTTCATGTACCGTTATTCAGTGAGGTATTTTTTTATTAAATATAAATAAAGAAGTGTGTCATTGTATTTACCCATTTCAGTAGAGGGAAGTTCTATCAGCATGCTTCTTTATGCCTAAATCATTGACTACATTGACGTTTCCTCAAGTTTGTTCAGGATTTCTTTTAATAATAATTGCAATATCTTATTGAGTTACTAACATTCTGAGTTTTGGATTTTAGGTAGCTGACAAAGGAAGCCAACCTTTTCAATTAACAGTTGAAAAATTAGAAGCTGCATACCAGGAAGCCAGGGAAAAGGTAGGAATATTTTTATTTGAACTTCATATTCTACCGGTAATTGTAGATGAATACTATTTGTAATGGATTTTAACGTTTCTGGTAAAATACATCCTGCTAAAATACAAGCGAGGCAAATGTATTGAAAAGTGCATAATTGATTGAGAATTTTTTTGTTATCTTTACCCTTCTTATATTACCCCTATTCTGCCCAGCCTATTAGTCCAGTAAGCACATTTGGAATTTCAAGAACATATCATGAGTTCTTTCCCTAAATCACTGAATATGGCCAGGCACAAAACACGCCACTAACACAGCCTTTCCTTCTATCTTTAGGATGACCTTATCATTCAGTGTACCTTTATTTTCAAAGATATGGGAGAGGAAATTTACAGGATTGCAAAGTGTGAACATTTCACACGATCTTTTTAAATCTAGTAGAATTCTTACTAACAATAAAGTAACTAACAATTTCAGTAGCCAACTGTATATTTTTGTGGAATATTATGTATTTTCCTTTTGATTACTAACATTATTGCCATTGTTTGAAAAAATATGTGCATTTATACAGAAAATGTTCAGTTTTTATTTTCAGTTATTTAGTCATTGTTTTTAATCTAGAATCAATTAAAATCCAAATGATGTTGTTGGCTACAACTAGGTGAATGCAATATGGTTGAACTGTCTTTTTAAACTGATATAAAATATCTGTTCTTAGACTTTCTGAAATTTATCTTTTTAGCCATTGAGGATGAAAATGAATAAGAGAAAAATGCTGCAATTTTAGATCATTTTCTTGAGTTGCAGAAACTGCTGTATTATTTTCCATACATAAGTGACATTTAAAATAAAGGATGGCAATGTTGCAGACTTTGTCTGCAAGTATGCTTGACGTCACGTTGGCGTCTCCGACTATCAGTTTTTCTTTTTTCAGGGCATCCGAGTCAGAGCATTAATCCTGATCAACCCTCACAATCCATTAGGGGACATTTACCCAGCACAATTACTGACAGAATGTCTAGAGTTTGCGCACAGGTTTGCGTCCTAGCGCTATTTATTTGGGTTTTAATTTTCCATAATGCATTATTTCAGTTATGAAGATGATTTTGGCAATTTCCTTTCATTTGGCAAGTGCTAAATATGGTTATCTGTATATTGGAGCAATAATTTATCTTCTGTGTTTGTGAAAAAAACTAAGAATTCTTCAATAATTAATTTATGAAAGCATAATAGTGATTATTAATGTCTGCATTTCTAGGGCAAGGTTACTCTTATTAAAAGTTAAATGCCTGATGTATGTATGCATGTATACATATATATGTCAGAGATTGAATAATGGTCATTGCCAAAATCAATAGTAATAGTAATAGTGTGTAATATATTAAACTCTTGATTTCAGAATTATTTTGATAGCAATTTATAGATTGAGAAAAGTCTAATGTTAAAATTAGAGATTTCAAAATATTTTAAAACCAGTAAATAGAAAGCTATATAGTATATGAGTAAATATATCTATATCTTTCACAAAGAAGAGTGTTTTGTTTAAAATAAAAATAAACAAAAAGGTTTCCAGTTGCCTCATTTTATTGCAGTATATTCAAATACTTAATTATCTTTGGATACATTCTTATAGTTCATTTAATTTATACACTATACCTTTAAATACATCCACAATTTTTAGTCTTGCTTCCAATGAAACTTTAAGTTTATTGATTTACAGTTAGAGAGACAAAAAAAAGAGAAGGAAACAAAGACCAATAGTACAAAAACTAGATAACAAAGGCAGCAATAATATTTTAAAGCTATCAAAAATAGCCAGGCATTGCGCTGCAGACTACATCAAGCAACAAATGAATTATTTTTTCAGAAATATTTAATGGAAAAATTGTTCTACAAGCTGTAAGTGTAAATCCTATAATGCTACCTTCCATCTTTCTGTGGGTTTTTTAATTTAGTGG
>JANHFQ010001717.1:156065-166553 GCA_032468035.1 Aparallactus werneri
GGGGGGAATTGCTAACAGTTTAGAAGATAGGATTCAGAAGGATCCTGGAGACTTGAGCATTGGGCCCTATACAGGTAGTCCTCAACTTACAACCACAATTGAACCCAAAATTTATGTTGCTAAGTGAGAAATTTGTTAAGTGAGTTTTGCCCCATTTTATGACTTTGTTGCCATGTTTGTTAAGTGAATCACTGCAGTTATTAAATTAGTAGCACGATTGTTAAGTGAATCTGGTTTCCCCCTTGACTTTGCTTGTCAAAAGGTTGCAAGAAGGGATGATGTGACCCCAGGACACGGCAACAGTCATAAATGTGAATCATGTGACTGAGGGGACGCTGCAATAGTCAGAAGTGTGAAACCACATCATAAGTCACTTTTTCAGTGCCGTTATAACTTAGAGCTGTCACTAACTGTTGTAAGTGAAGGACTACATGTAATTGAGGGACAGTCACAGAGAAGAGGGGAGTGACATATTCTTCAAAGCAACAGAGGGCAGGACAAGAAGTTTGTTAAAGAGAGATCCAACCTGGAAGTAAGAAAAAATTTTCTGAAAATGAGAACAATTAATCACTGAACTAGCTTGCCTCCCAGAGTTTTGGATGGTCCATCACTGGACTTTTTCAAAAATGGACAACGATTTGACTGGGATGGTATAAGGTTTCTTGCCTTGAGCAGGGGGGTGGTCTAGAAGACCTCTGAGGTGCCTTCCAGCCCTATGATTCTACGTATGTTCTGTCAATTTAAAGAATATCTGTCTGCATTTCCAGAGACTTTAGGGATTTAGATGGAGATGGGAAAATAGTTGTTTGGTAATAGAGATTGGTCCTGTGTGATTGAAAAGGCAATTTCTCAGCATTGTGTACCATAATATTACTGATGGCATAGAAAACAATTTTCTCCGTTCTCTGAATAAGCAATGCATTTTTCATAACTACCTCCTTAATTTCATAAAATGGAATCATCTTCCACCAAATATAGTCTATCTTTTTAGTGATTCCAAAGTCTCTCTTGAAAAACCTGGCATTACTTTTCAAAATTCCTCTTGTTTAAGACTCAGAGGGGCTAAAACCAGAGAAATACCCACTGTATTTTCCCAGGAGATCAAATTAGTGTTACATTTTTGAGATCCCCCCACCTTAAATTCTTTTAGTAGAAATGTACATTGACCGTGTCAATCCTCTTAGGAAACCTAGAAGCTTATTTAAGGCTTTCCTCGCCAAACTCTAGGCAAAAGTGATATCCCTACCTACTGTTTTAACAAAATACAGACTTTTAATCTAAATATAATCTGTGGAATCTGTTCAGGGAGGAGAAAACCTATTGGGTTCCCATGTGAGTATTTGGTCATTTCACAAGGCACTACAAATTTAGCACAACATCAGCGACACTACATTGTGCAGAATATTTTCCAGGAAACCTTTTGGGAATGAGGTGACTCATGAGGGCACCTGACTCAGGGAAAACAGCGTTCTCAAAATATCTTCATTACTATAAAAGTACTTTGGGATCAGATCCTGCTACAGTGAGATGTTAATGATATTATTACTTAGCTCTCGACTTTATTAATTTGTGTATAGAATACCTCACCTCTTAGGAAATAGCTCTAACTTTGCCTTTTGTCCCAGTTTGTGAGATACTACCTAGTAATGGAGGAACATTGTCCATGGGGTCGCGATGAGTCGAACACGACTTCGCAGCTAACAACAACACCTAGTAATGAGTGACATGCATCAGTTACAAGTGTTACTGTTTCGTGTCAGAATATTTCTTTAATAGGACGTATCTCTTTACATATATGCAGATTTTCTATTGAAAAAGGAATAGCTGGTCAGGTTGCAAGAACTGGGGAGGTCCTCAACATACCCGATGCCTATGCAGATCCACGTTTCAACAGGTAGGAGGAATTCGTTAGGCTTTTCAGCACACATTTGGTATGTGTACAATATTTGATGCATTTTTATGCAGTTGATTTCTTAAATGATTTTAGTTCTTTAAGTAAGACAAATTCTCTTCTCTCTCAGAGGCATTTCTTAGTTTTGGGATGGTATCTCAAATTAAACATGCTCTGACATGCTCGTATTTACATATGGTATTTTCAGTGGCATAAATGTCTATGGAGATTTGCAATCATCCACGTCCATGATTTTCCCTTGGTTTTTCTTTGAAAACGTTTTGCTTCTCATTCAAGAAGCTTCTTCAGTTCTCATTCTCATAAGTTTCTTGGATGAGAAGCGAAATGTGTTCAAGTAGTCCAGTTGCTTTTTGAAAAGCACTTTTGGGACTATGTGGCATAGATACATAGTTTTGTTCTGTTCCAGGCCAGGGACTAAAGGGATGATTGCTATAGGAGAGCAAATCAGCCATTTATCTTAGATAAACTTTTTTTTAAATCCAGCCGATGTATTCGTAGTGCCATCCCAAGGTTAAGGAATGTCTTCTATACAGAACAGAAATTTATGGTAAGAATGTTTCTGCTATTTCCAGTGAATCCAGTTTTCAGAAGAAATGTGGATCAAACCAGGAATAGCAATTCTGTTCTTCACGCTTGAAGATAGGTATTTTTTTTTTGTATGATAGCAATGTTTATAGCTTTCTCCCCTCATAGGTGTGAGTGCATTCAGTTCTGGAAATGTCCTGTCTATAGGATTAGATGGAAAAGGCTAACAAGGGCTACCTTTGGAAGCAAGCTTTCTTCCTATACACCCTGAGTTTTCCTTCCCTTAATCAAGGGAAGAAAGTTTGGAACTCTTGAAAGAACCTGAGGGAAATACATTAAAAGAAAGAGCATGCGTATAAACCAGAAGTTTTTTTTAAAAGTAAGTGGAGAGGAACATTTTAACTTTCATGTTTAACCACCATAATTTCCATTCCATTTTTTTATGCTGTAGAGCATTATTGATTTGGCTATTTCATCTTTCCCCTAATGTTGGGAAATGTTTGATTTATATTCAACTGGCCAAGAGTCTTAAGTTTCTACAAAGAACTTCACCTTGTCTTCTCTTGTCCTTCAGTTTGGAGGCCCACACAATTAAAAACCATGTGTTTTTCGTGTCAGAGGAAGTACTTCTTGAATAGAATACTTCTTTAACATTTAATGAAGAGTTCATTCATACCAACTATTGAGATTGTAGACACCTGGGGCAGCATTTGATATGATCTAGAAGGCAGAAGAAGATACTTTTTATCCCACTTCAGGAATAATTGAAAGAAAAAAGGCAGTTTTTTCCCCACAGAATTCCTCTTTATTTGGTTATTGTATTATTTTCCTTCAGAATCAACATTCTGTTATTTCTAGAGACTTAAGAGCCAGACATCAAGTCTTAATCATTCTGCAGCAAAATGCCCTTCTCATGCTTTTGAACTGTGCTTAATCATTGTGTCAAAGTTTTGAGCATTGCAGTGTAGCACTGTTAGCAATGCCAGATTCAAAAATATCTATGTGAATAACACCATCTATGTCCCAAAAACTGTAACCATAGATTTTTACTTACCAAATCTGAGTTTTGAATTTTTGAAAGTGAAACATTGTGATGATATTTCATGGACTAATCCTTCATTTCCGAGTCATAACAATAAGACTATGTTTTATTAGTTGCCACAATGCTGTGGAAAAAAAAAATCCTCCCCTAAATTCTGATGACAATTGGTGGCAAATTTCAACTCTTTAAGCTTTTATCTCTTCCATCAGCATGTGAAGAACACAGTTTGCAGAAACCTTCAGATATTGAAGAACGTCAATAATGCCGATCTCAAATGCTGATGAAAGTCAATAATATGACTCATAGCTTGACAGAAATTTCCCTTTCAGTGATCTGCCACTTGCCTTACATCAGTTCATCAACAGTAGTCTTGTGTTCTTTTACACAGAACATCTCTGAAAAAGAGGGATTCTATATAGAAGGGACTGAAATTCTAACGCAAACTTTTAAACTAAGCTGCTCTCATTTTCCTCTGGAACCCTGATAAACAAATCGTCTATAGTCATAGTTCTTTGGGAATTAGAATACAGAATATTTCATCCACTTCTAGAGGAAATCATGGCTTACTCCTCCAGATATCTTGAGGGTAATTAAACATGTGATATATTATCCTGTTGTTTTTTTACACCCGTGAGGTGAATGCCTATAAGGGGAGAAAAGGAAATTCTTATGTACTGAATTTCAGTTCTTCTCATAGGCAGGAAATCACTTTGCCCAACCCGTGAGACAATCCTGATCCTCTCTAACCATTGATACTATTGATGGAGGTGGCCAGTTCTTCTATTTTAGCAAGCAACTTATTTTTTTTTAATTTTGTTGATTTGCCTATTATAATCTCCTACCTTGGCATTACCTTGGAGATCTAAAGAAGTCCTACCTCCTTAGGAAATGCTTCCTAGCCTTGCCTATTCAGCATCAGAGGCTGGACTTTTTCTGAACTAAATGCCCTCCCACAAGAGCAACATTTCCAGGTAAGAATTTCTTTTTTTCCAACACTGGATATAAAATTGGAGCCCTGATCAAAGTTAGAGAGCATATTTTCCTAAGAACAGGAAGTGCCCATAGATATCATTTTAAGACATAGATTGTTTAAAAGAAACAGCTGTTTCCTTTAATGTAAATAATATCCAGCTACCAATTAAAAATGAAATATATTTATAGTTTTGTATTAAAACTTATGTATGTTTGCTGAAAATTATTTTCTTTATGAATTAATATGGGAATTATACTGTCCCTTTAAATATTGTTACCAGGAGGGTGAATGCTAATTACTTGATTTTTGAAAAGCTCCTACATTTGTAAATGAAAAACATATTCATAATATACAGCTAATGAGGTGGTTAAATCATAGGCTTTGAAATCTTTGAGGTATACTACATTTAACTTCTGCTTAAGCTTGCCAATTTGTCATATGTAAGTTACATGTCTAATAGACTCATAAAACTGCACAGCATGTAGTTTTCTGCACACCACTGCTTTGGCTTAATGAGTTATATTATTACTTTTCACAAACACTTCCTCAAGTCAACTGCATCCCTAAGTGCCAGGGACAACTTAATACGTGTATCCCATACACTAATGGAGATATTTATTAATTGGAAATTTTCTGTGGTGAAGTATACATTAGGATGTTTCCGGATCAAATCAAAGCTGATACTAAAGTCAGAGTAACTTTAGAGTTTGTGTCTGATTTAACCCCTGTTTGAAGTACAAAAATAATGCTGTTGGCTTTGCAAGATGATTGTGTGTATTTTTGCAAAATAATGTATATGAAATAGTTTGAATAGGAGCAGAGGAATCCTAACATTCATGTGTTATAAAATGGTGGGGCCACTTTTTTTCTTTCCTTCTCATGTTTTTTCCAATTTTCTTTACTTTTCTATAAGTGGGAAAATATTATTACCAGGGGCAGCCTCCTTTACTGACTTTTGGAAAGAGGTATTATGGTGGAAAGTAAGGAGTGAGGTGTTAGATCCACTGGAGTAGCAACTGGTGATAAAGATTTCCTTAAGATGTCAAGATTTTGTGGAGGAAGGTTGAATGCACATACACATCTATGTGACTTCCCCAAGGGGACATTGCATTGCTCACTAAAAATGTTCAGTATTATTGTTAATAAAATGAATGCATTATTACGAAATGAATGACTGGTTTTCCTTTTCTTATTCTTTCCTCGCTTTCTATTTTCTAGGGAGGTAGATCTCTACACAGGCTATACAACAAGGAACATTTTATGCATGCCTATTGTGAGTCGAGGAAGTGTCATAGGTGTTGTGCAGATGGTGAACAAACTAACTGGAAGTGCCTTTTCTAAAACCGACGAGAACAATTTTAAAATGTTTGCGGTCTTTTGTGCTTTGGCATTACACTGTGCTAATGTAAGTTTTGTTCTAGAAAAATAACAAGGTGAACCAAAATAACATTTTTAATACAATATATTCACCGCTAATAATTAGTACATTGAGTGATTACAAGTACTAAACTGATTCTGATATTGCGGGATTGTTTGTATTAAGTTCTTGATTTAAAATATTGAAACATTTTTGTTCCTTTGATGAGGATAATGATAATGAAGATGTGCCAATGAGATAGCGTTGACTATTAGTTAGCAATCAATTTTCTCCAGGATGATCTACCTCAAACCTAGTTATTGAGATCTTCCAACAGTGCACCTATCATTGCTTTAATAGAGTCCATCCATCTTGCTGCTTATCATTCTCTTCTCTTTCCTTCCATCTCTTAACCATTATAGACTTTTATGGGGATTTAGGTGTTCACATAAAGTACACAAAGTACAATAATTTGATTTGGATTATTTGTGCATTAAGTGGGAAACTTTGGATTGATTTTATTCAATTACCCATTTGTTTGTCTATTTTTGGCTATTCATAGTTTTCTCAATAGTCTTCTCCAAAACCAAAGTTCAAAAACAGCAATCCTCTTTATATCCTACATTCTCCAAGTCCAACTTTCACTTCCATAAAGTGTCACATGGAAAAGCCCAATTCTGATCTTTGCAGGTGAAGACATTCCAGCATCTTAATATATTTTCCAAGGTCTTCATAACTACCCTACTAAATGTTAGTGTATAGGTAGTCCTCGACTTATGACACAATTGTGCCCCAAATTTCTGTTCATAAGTGAGACAGTTGTTAAGTGAATTTTGCCCCATTTTATGACTTTTTTTGCCACAGTTGATGAATGAATCACTGCAGTTAACTTAGTAACACAGTTGTTAAGTGAATCTAGCTTCCTTATTGACTTTGCTTGTCAGAAGGTTGCAAAAGGGGATCACATGACCGCGAGACACTGAAATCATCATAAATATGAGTCAATTGCCAAGCATCTGAATTTTTATCACATGACCTTGGGGATGTTGCAACAGTTGTAAGTGTGAAAAATAATCATAAGTCACTTTTTCAGTGCATTATAATTTCAAACGGTCAGTAAACACAGTTGTTAGTCAAGGCTTATCTGTACAAAATAATAGAATTGCAGAGTTGGAAGGGACTTTGGAGGTCTTCTAGTCCAACCTTCCACTCAACCAGGATATCCTATGGCATTTCAGACAAATAGGGGTCCAATCTCTTCTTAAAAACCTCTAGTGTTGGAGACCCACAACTTCTGGAGGCAAGTCATTCCACTGATTAATTGTTCTGTCAGGAAATTCTCCTTAATTCTAGATTGGTTTTCTGCTTGATTAGTTTCCATCCATTGCTTCTTGTCCTTACTTTGGGTGCTCTGGAGAATAGGTTGACCCCTCTTCTTTATGGCAGCCCCTTAGATATTGCAACATTGTTATCACCCCAAGTCCTTCTTTTCATTAAACTAGACACATCCAATTCCTGCAACCACTTTTCATATATTTTAGCCTCCAGCATAGATTACAGCATATTTCTTTCTTGACCATTGCTTCATTTACTGTTAATAGTTGGTCCTAAAAGGCAGGAGCTACCCATCACTACACTATCTTCTTCACTGTCACTTCTAAGGATGGTTACCACACTCCCCACTACTATGTATAATGTTTGTTTTATATTTAAACTTAGCCTATTTTTTTCACTATCTCTATGACTTTCGTTACCTATAGCCTTCTCTCAGCCAACCTGGAAACAAGCAATTTGTTTTGTTGTGTTTTGTCTGGATTTTGTCTTCCTGATTTGTGTCTTAATTTCATATGAGGGCAATGAGATGTTCCGGATATCTTATTTTTCAAAGCACAATCCAACAAAGGTCTTTAATGATCAATGAAGTACATATTGACTTTCTGATATTCTTTGGCTCTCTCAGTTATTCACTGTTCATCAGCAATAATGTTACTGCTGTTTGGCCTTTTCTAAAATAAGCTTGGGCATCCCCCCTTTCATGTTAAACTCTCGTCTGAGTTGGATGTTCCTAAGCATTATTTTAAACGCATGGAAAGTTAATAATCTTTTGCCATACTATGCACACTCTGTTAAACCTCCTAAGTAAACTCATGTCTTCCCATCTGCTGGCCAGATATACTGATATATTTTGGTTAGAAGTTTTCAGATTTGCCATATTTCTGCAGATAGTCTATTGATTCCTGCAGCTTTCAGACTGATAATAACAAAATGCTGATCTAATCTTATTTTCTAGTTTTACAGATTCTTATAATTTGAGAATATATCCAGTATCTTCTTGGATTTTAACTTAATGTCAGGATGCACTTTTCATCTTTGTCTGATCTTCTTCAGTTATTATCTGCACATTTACATCACTTTGTATATCAGTTAAGTTTGGAATCTATTTGTAAAGTTCCTTTTTCAGATGATTGCCTTCCTTGGCTATGATTTCTTCTTGGCAATTTCCACCATTTGGTCTGACATTCAGTTTGCTTTCTTTTATTTCTTGGTTTTCCCTTTCACAATGCTTCTTAGCAACATTTCTATTTCATTCAACAAGTAGACCCCTATCAATGAGGTCCAGGACTTCACACTAATTCCTGATGTTCTTCATGCAAATGGGGGGTTCATGATCAAGATCATATTGCAAAACCTGTTTAGCTTTGTTCCTCTGATTTAGTTTGGCTTGCAATTTACACCTAATCTGTTCCACAATCATCCCTTAGCCATTTCTTTGCAATAACTGAACTCTTCCATCTCCTTGTACCAATAATATGCTCAACTTGGTCCATCTGGTAATGTTTTGGTTGCTGGAAGACTGTATTATAACAACTAGAAATTAAGAAATCATTGGATTGACTGAAATTGGTAAATCATATCCTACTTCATTTCAGTTTTCTAGTCCATAATTTTCTCTGCAATATTTCCAACTTTGATGCTGCAGTCTTCAATCACAAACAACACATCTTGTTTTCATATTCTATTGGTTTCAGATTGACTTTAGCTATAAAAACTGACAATTTTTTCTTCTTTTGCATCAGTGGTTGATGCATAAACTTGGATAATAATTAAATTAAGGGGTTGTCCATAAAGTCCAGTTAATATTATTTGGTCATTGATTGCCTTATAGCAAATATTGTTCCTAATGTGTCCTTCCTATGCTACACCCTTTTTATGCTACACTACATATTAAGTTCTGGTAAGCAGTCTCTGTGGCACAAAACAAAATGAGCAAAGTCTTCAGAAAGATGAACTGTTGTCTCCTCCTACAACCACTCCCCTTTCCTTCTGTTTATTCCCCCAGCCAGGGAGGGGCCATTCAGCATCCATGTGTGTTTTGCTTCCCGAGTCAACTCCATGACCTCTGTTGTTCCCCTCTCCTAACAGTTCTGCACATACATGCGTCTGGAACAGGCCCCAGCTGTTCCTCCTTTCCACTATCAATCTCCAAAGGCAGCTGGGAAATCTCCAAAGTCAGCAGGGCCATCTGACATTTCCAGTGGCTGGGAAATGTCAGACGGCCCTGGCTCTATCTCTGTATCCGACGCAGAACATCCATTACAACCTTCCCCAGACTCCAGAACTGGCCCAAGTTCCTCCCCAACCTCCTCATTGTCCAATTCTGCCACCAGCTCCACTGGCAGCTGGTGGGCCACAACAATATCATCTGTTCATGAGATATGTGTCCCAAAAGAAAGTGTTAGTAAAAACAAGCAATAAACATCAGTGCAGTTGGTGCAAGCTTAAATGGACTTGGGGATGGTAGAGGATAGGAAGGCCTGGAGGAACGTTGTCCATGCAGTCGCAATGGGTCGGATACGACTTCGTAAATAACAACAAAGCATTAAACATTATGGAAACCTCCAGGGCGGAGCTCCAGTGATGCAGAGCAGAGAGAAAGGGCTCTCTATCTCCTGCTCGATTTCACCCATACGGCCAGCTTAATTTGGGCTGTACCAACTCCAGAGAAGTTGGTAAAGAAGAGGGGACACTGCAGGCTGCAAAAAGGTTATCTTCTCGCTAGTAGGAGGAAACCTCCCATGATGTCAATGGGTGAGAAGGCAGTTGTCATGGCTGCTTCGGAGCTGTAGCGCTGCCACAAGAAACTAAGTGAAGATCAGACAGTGTTGGGAGATGAGTTGTAATATTTCTAGTTCTCTGTGATCGGAGGTAACCTGTGGATTATTGACTAGCTGTCAAAGACTCAGAAAGATTGGAGCAAGAACGAAGCTCCATGGAACTAGCGGCGATTAGGAGTGGGAGTCTTTTGATGTGCCCAGAGAGGAAAGGCAAGGAAGATTAGGAAAACAGAGTCAGGCGGATTTAAGGGGATACTGGATGGCCTGGTCACATTATTGGAACTTTTGAGTGCCTTTTCTCTTTGACTTGGTAGATATTAACGTGAAGATACAATATACTGAAGATTTATTTATTGCTACTTATGGATTGTTGTATTTACGGGCTATACTGACTTACTGATTTACTGGCTTATTGACTTATTGATTCATGGATTCACTGACTTTATCAATGTATTAATTTCAACAAATCCAAGAAACAATGAACAAAAACCAGGAAGCAATGACTAGGAATCATGAGGAAATTAAAAGCTAAATGAGAGAAATGAAGGTAGATCTATGAGAGAT
>JANHFQ010001732.1:163844-180357 GCA_032468035.1 Aparallactus werneri
TGGGAGTTGAAGTCCTCCAGGCTTAAAGTTGCCAAGGCTGGAGACCTCTGCTCTCGTAGGAATGCTGCTCCTAGGAATAAGGTGTCTAACTACCGGTAACTTGACCAGAAGGGCTTCCTTTCCGTCAAGGAAAAGCAGCTGCGAGGTCTCCCTTAGCGCAGGTATGACTGTCCCGCAGGTGATATTTCCCCTCCCTCAAAAGGAGCTTTTTGAATGCTTGATGTGGAATCTGGGCTCAGATATGCTTCCAAGACCAGCTAGAATGTAAAGATCTGGGAACATTTTTACTCACCTCTGCCAAGCTGTGTAAAAGCAGGCCCGTCCTGCCCTTTGTGCTCTGCTTTCCTTCTCCAGGTGTGAGATCTGCGGCTTCCAGTGCCGACAGCGAGCCTCCCTCAAGTACCACATGACCAAACACAAAGCAGAGGCGGAGCTGGAGTTTGCTTGTGACCAATGTGGGAAGCGCTTCGAGAAGGCCCACAACCTCAATGTGCACATGTCCATGGTGCACCCCCTGACCCAGACGCAGGAGAAAGCCAAGGGGGGGGAGCCGGAGCCCAAGGCGCTGCTGGATACTGTGGAAGGCCAGTCTATCAAGGTAGAACTGAGTGCGCAGCAGGAACCCACCTGAAAACGCCCCGCCTCAATCGCACAGGACAGGAGGTGGTGTCCGTTTTGGTGGGCTCTTCGGAAGAGGCCCTGGGAAATAACTTCTGCTTGCTTGCGAAGTTTCCCCTTGTGGGGACCGTCACTCTCTCTGTGCTTACGTCAACGACGGCTGTGGCATCCTATGGAGAAGCCTCTCCTTTGCCAACAGGCAGGGTCCGTCCTGCCCTTCCCGCTGACGAGCATCAAAAGGCATCATGGAAAGGTGCAGTATAGCTCACAAGACACCCATAAATTCCCCGTGACGGATCTCGAGAATGACGGAGACTTGAATCCAGATGTTTTACATTAAATTCCAAAGCCAAGCTCAAAATGAAGAACAGGACATTTGTAATCTAATTTTTATTGTTCAGAGTCATAATTATGCTTGTAATAAATTATTTACACCGTTCGCTGGACAGATCCAGCTTCAAGGCACATACTTAATTTGTCCATCTTTGGCTGCGGGGGGTTTGCGGAAACTGGTTTGAAGCCTGGTTGGTGGGACTTCGGCCTTCAGAAAAGCAAATCCCCCCCTGTGCTGATGAGGGCTGCCTTGAGCTCTGGGTCCAGATCCCCACAGAGGTCCAACATCTGGGAAGGGAAAGGGGTGCTGAGGTGGCTCTGGCCGTAAAGCAAAACCTTGAGCAGAGCAGAGTGGTGCTAGGTCTCTCTTGGGAGGAAAGATCGGCTGTTGAGCGGTGCTGTTTCCAAAAGCATCGCCTGAGGGTCCTACAGTTTCCAATCACTACAGAGAAGGGCAGTCGGGCTGTGCCAGAGCGGCAAAACAGACAACCTTCCCTTAGTAGGAGGGATGAAAAGCCTGGGAAAGAAGCTGCAAGTCCAACTAGCCCTTGGGGTCTGTTCTGACTGACAGCAGCTCTGCCACTGGCTTCCTTCTACCTAGAGAAGGCCGAGAGTAAACATGCAGAGTGGAAGCTGCCCCCAGCTGACGCCTCTCATCCCCCAAAGTGCATTTGCAGACAGCGAGTCTGCCTTGTTGCCCCAGGAAGGGATGAAGAGGCGAGAGGTCAGCAGGACATGCAGAGAAGGGGGATTCGGGTGGGATTCCCGTCTTCTGGCTTGGAAAGAGCGGAGGGGGGAACTCCCTCCTGGGTCCAGATCTCCGAGTGAGGCCTGCTGTCTGTATGGCCTCCTTGCAGGGCTGCAAAGTTTCAGGGAAGGCTGGATTTGAAATCTGTGCAGCCCCGGTGAAATATATAGGGAGACCTTTGCAAACGTGCGAGGCCAAGGTTAGAGTCGGGGGTGCTGCGCTTTGCATTCAGAAAGGCTGAACACAGGAACCAGGAGCAGCTTCCAGGCCGCTGTGTCTTTCGGATGTCCAGAGCAGGCACTCACCTCTTGGAGGTTGGAGAAGCTCCCCGGAGGACACCGGGGGATTGCCCCCAGGAGGAGTTGCCGCGCTCGCTGGATCAGCATTAATGACTCTCCCTGGAGAAGAGACAGGTCCAAACCAGCTTTGTAAGAGATTCAGGGTAGGAACTGGAAGGACTGCAGCTGAGCAACAGGTTTCCTTCTCTGGCCCGGCTGAGGTCCCTCCTCAGATAGGGAGCAATTGCATCACACGTCTAAAAGGACTGAATGTGTTATTCCTGTTCAGGCATCACTTTGTCTAGCTTTCTGCAGTTGCTTTTAAGTCTCCATTGGCCTCTGGGTTTGGACTGCCCTCCCCAGAACTCTCAGCCTTGGGCCACGCTGGGTAGCGACTCCAGCACATCCTTCTTGTGAGGGAGGGGTGTTTTCTACGTTTTGCAGTTTCTATGTTTTAGTCAACACAAATGCAAAATTATTTGCAGCAGCTGCATCCCCTTAGGATCCAGCAGCCCCCTCACCTCTGACGATATGTGCTCAAATGCACAACAGCACCACTCAAGCCCAGTTTGGGGTTCTGCCTGGGTGAGGCGGGTGCTTCCCAGTTACTGGATCATGGCAACCCACCTGTGCAATAGATCAGCCATGGGTGCCAAGAAAAGGGAAGGGGCTGTGGGGGGAATGCTGGAGGGCAAACCCAGCCACTCAAGGAACCTGTGTGCTCACGAGATTGCAGATGTGCTGACTTTTCTCCCTCTGGCTCGGTCCAGCCACCGTGGCCCCTTCTGTGAAGAGCTGGAGCAGTTGTGCATACATGTCAACAGCCACAGGCAGGAATGCTTGCTCTCTAATAAGCTCTTCCACATCGAAGACGAAGAGCAGGCTGGGGGAAAGTGGCAGACGTTAAGCAGGCAGCAAAGCCACTTAGGGCATCTCTGCGTTGCCCGGAAGAGAGAGAAGATGCAGGCAGAGATCAAGCTGGCCTTTGATCGCCAGCAGAGGGACAATGGAACCCTCCATCCACACGTGATCCAGGACAGCCAGTGGTCCAGAAACGTGGGAGAACATTTGAGTAGCTGCCGTAGCACCTCAGCAAAAGGAAGCTGGCTAGTCTCAAAGGACAAGCGAGTGAGGCAAAGGCTTCAGCTGCCCCCCCAGAAATCCCTCCTCCGCCAGCCTCAGTGAGACGGGAGGGGGAGCACTGCTGGGATGAAGAGCAAGGAAAGCCACCTTCCTTTTGTGAGCGATGGCAACAGTTTTGAAGCAAACCACCTTGCGAGGTTCCTTCTGTCATTCTCCCGCTGCCCTCCTGCCCCCTGAAGTTCCCCTTCCTGTACGCAAAGAGCCCTTCTGAGGTTTACCTGTAGAAGGCCACCGGCAGCATCTTCAAGTGCTGATCGGACACAGCATCGCGCAGGGTCTCGTAAAGCTCACAGCCTGCAAACCAGAAGGGACAGGAGCGCCAGGGCTGGTTTTTCAGAGCAACGCTATCGGTCCTGCCCTGACGCGGCAGCAGACGACGGTTTCTGCACCTTTTCCTGCCGGACAGAAGACAGCCAGCCAGCCAGGCCCTTCTTCCACCAAGCGCTGAAGCACTCTGGAACTCCACTCCAGAACTTTGTGAACATCCGTTCCTTCCTGGGAGAAAGAGATCAGGTAAAGAACAGTTCTACTTCTTGCCAGAGTGACTGTGCGGCTTTAAACAAATCCCAGCCTCCCCTGTTCCCCGTCTACAAAAAAGCCTCTTCACAAGCAACCTACTGCACTCTCTGGTCCCTCCCGTGAGTGGCCCCCAGCCAGGTTACCCAGAGGCTGCACGCTTGGTGTTTTGGATGCAAGTCCCAAGGAGGCTTCAGAGCATGAATCGGCAGCTCTGCAAAGCAGTTCAAGCTGAACTTCCAGCGATGCGAGGCAAGGCAGAGTCCCCAGGTCTGCAAAGGTCAAGCCACGGTGGGCTTCCCTGCCCCTTGGCCCCCCTTCATTTCCCCATCCCAACCAGCCAGTGTGAAAACAGAACTCGCCTGTGGGGCCACTTTTGCCGAGATGAAATCCATGACGGAGAAGAGGAGGACGTACACCAGGAACTGCCAGTTTGAGAACCGAAAATACAAACGGCCACAATGGTTACCGACTTGAAGCTCGAACGGCCAGTCCCTCCACCAGACTACCAGATATCCAGGCTCCCCTTCTCCCTTCCGCTGGCAGCATTTTGATAACTTTTGCCTGTGGCCAGAACATCCCCATAAGGAGATTTTCCTCCTGGAAGTGGAAGCTGAAGGAACTCGCCTGCTCTGCTCTGGGGCCCAACCTTCTCAGCACTTCTCCCTTCTCTTCGTGACCCGCTTGCTGCTGGACGGTGAAGTGGAGGAAAGCAGCAGGAACCCACGCCGCGTTGAAAGGCAGGGAGGCTGCTTCCGATGCGAGGCAGCTAGGAGGCAAAGGGGGAGTCAGTGGGGGAGTCGCCCAGCCAATCCTAAAAACTGACCGCTGGTGGCCCCTCAGCAGGCCACCACCCGGCGGGGTTTCTGCTCTCCAAATGCCACAGGAAGGAACCTCAGATGGCATCTCCTCCTGAGGGAAGAGGGAGGGAGGGAAAGCATCCCGGCCACCAGACCAGGCAGGCAGAAGACGGCGGCTTGAGCAATAGCTTCCTTGTAGAGATGCAGCCCTGACAGCTGCACCTGCACCAAAGGGGAGCCACTTGAGGAGGGGGGGAAGCTGGTGAAGGGCATCAGACCCACTGAAATAAAGGTCTGTTGGAGGCAAGGGCCAACCGAGGGCAGGTAGGCTTCATTGGATCAAGGGAAAAGCCAACAGGAGCCGGAATACAACCTCCCCCCCCCCGCATCCACTCTGCACTGCAATTTGACCAGGTGTTTGTGGGGACAGACGATTGAGCCCCTCAGAGAAGCCCCCCAGCTGCACCGACACAGCTCCCTCGACTCGCCTCTGGAGAGAAGACTGTAAATCCTTGAGGCTTTGCAGCCCCTGAGCCAAAGGAGCAGCGAAGAGTCTCTTCCACTGGGAGCAAAGCACAGACTCCAGCCTCGGCCACCATCGCTGGAGGAAGGCAAACAGCAGACAGTCACTGGATACAGAAACATGCAGCTTTGTGCTGGAGCTTCCTGGAGGTCCTCTGTCCAGGGACTCCGGGGACCCTGACCCTCCCCCTCCTTAACGATGCATGGCAACAGTGGCCCCCACATCTCCCAGCCCCTTTTGAAGCCTTTGGGGCAGCCACTGTTCTTGCAGCCAAAGGGGAGGTTGGGAAGGACAACCAAGCATCACTGAGGTTTTTGTGTATGTTTATTAAAGAAGGCTCTGCGTCACTGAAGCATCTTTGAGAAAAATTAGAATAATGCATTCATCGTTCTCTTCAACCAAACAGAGAAGGTGAGTATTGGGGCTTCGTCCCCCTGAGCTGCCCCTTCTTTTTCACACTCTTTTCTGAAAAGCCTGCCTTACGAGGCCCCCTGAACCGCCCCTCAACGGAGCTGCCCAGGATTCTTTTCAAGGGGACTCTGAGGAAGGGAAGGCGGCGAAAGGCCTCTTACCGCAGCAGAACAGAGGAGGAGGGGACACCTGGCTGGGCACGAAGAGAGCACGGCTGTCACCTCTTGGGCAGGATGGCTGCACTCCAAACTGGTGCTCAGGAGGCCCTGAAGAGCAGCAGATCCCTCAGCGTCAGGAACCCCACGGGGCCCCCCGCACGAAGGGGACCCAGAGAAACCAACCTTGGCACTGCCACAGCCAGCATCGTCACCATCGCCGTCTAAAATAATTTGCTGCCCGATTCCCCATGCCTTCAAAGCACATCCAACCCACAGGCCACCGGAAAGCAAGGCCGCCCCCTTGGCCCCATTCCTCCCCATGGCAGCCCCTCTCCAGCCACTGCCCTTGTGGAAGCCATGGGGAAAGGGAGCAGGGGAGCCAGGCGGCCTTCCCTTCGTTCTGGCGGGTTCCCATTCTTACCCTTCCAGCACAGCCCCCGGCCCCCACTGCCCACTTCCGGCAACTCTTGACGGCTTCTTCTCCATCGTGTGATGGTCAGTTTCCAGAGAGCAGGGCCACAAGGCGCGTCTTGTGGGGGGTGTACAGGCAAAGGACCCCTCCGTTGCTGGGCAGTAGCTCGCACGGACCCCCATGGAGTGAATAGCGACCCCCCTTTTGTCTTCCTTACCCGGAAGAAATGTGCGGTGATGTCGTAAGGCAGAGAGCATCCTCTGGAGCAGCTGTTCCTCTGTAACGGCATCGGACGGAGAAAAGGCATGAGAAAAGCATCCTCCAGGAACCGAGGCCACACCTGGGCCACTATAGAGGAGTCTTTAGCCACTCAAAGTCACGATGGACTTTATTTTATTTATTAAAATTTATAGGCCGCCCAACTCCCATGGGACTCAGGGCGGCTTACAACAATAAAAACTAACAATAATATAATTAAAATTAACGATCGTCAATAAATATAAAAGTAGTAAATCCCCCCGAGGATGGGATCATTGGCCCCAGGCCTGCTGGAACAACCATGTTTTAGTGGCTCAACGGAAGGTCAGTAGGTCAGGGATGATCCGGATCTCCAGGGGTAGTTGGTTCCAAAGGGTCAGCGCCACCACAGAGAAGGCTCTCCTGCATAGTCCCGCCAGCCAACACTGTTTGGCTGACGGAACCTGTAGGAGGCCAACTCTGTGGGACCTAACAGGACGTTGGGAGGTAGATGGTTGTAGGAGGCAGTCCTGAAGATAACCCAGTCCTGAGCCATGTAGCACTTTAAAGATCGTAACCAGAACCTTGAATTGTACTCGGAAGCCCACCAGGAGCCAGTGCAGCTTGCGCAGGAGAGGTGTTACATGGGTGTACCGAGGTACACCCATGATTACCCACGTGGCCGCATTCTGGACCAGCTGTAGCTTCCGCATGTTTTTCAAGGGCAGCCCCATGTAAAGCACATTGCAGTAATCCAACCTAGAGGTGACGAGGGCATGAGTGACTGTAAGGAGTCTATCAGGGCATTTCGAGCCCTCTGTAAGAGGTTTACAGAATCAGCATATATTGCCCCCAACATTTTTGGGTTCTCATTTTTTTCTCATACTTTTTTCTCATACTTCGGAAGGGTGGAAGGCTGAGTCAACCTTGAGCTTGGTGAGATTTGAACTTGTCTTAATTGCAGGCAGCTGCAGCTAAGTACAGCACTTTAAGTGCTGTGCTCTATTCACTGCGCCACCAAGACTCTAATGTGGCTAAAGAGATACATGTCCCAGAATGATTTATGATGAAGGACACACAGGATTGCTATGCAAAGAGAACAACACAGTGTGAGATCTATCTACCCTACACAGATATCTAGAGGGAGAAGAATGACAGACACCAGAAAAAAGATTCAAAAGGTTGCCAGTTAAGTATAGCATTCAATTAAGTATTTGGGGAATTTAGTAGCAGTTACATTTTTGGATAATGACATTGTTATTTTAGCAGGAACAGTAGTAGCCCAGAAAGACACAATCTCTGAACTGTGGAATAATTAGGTCATAAAGTAATTTGCACTTTCCTTTGCCTTTTCTTTATTATACAAAACTGCTTTAATTGGTTTTCAAAGTTAAATGTTGTTAATTGCTGCCCAAAGTCACAATCAAATGAGATGGATGGATGGATGGATGGATGATGGATGGATGGGTGGATGGAAGGAAGGAAGGAAGATTTTTTTAAAATATTAAAACTACTGTGAGAAGTCTCACCTTCTTTCTGCCACTGACATAAAATGCACAGTCACATGTACTGTATTTGGCAAAAGCTGTAAAGACGGAACTATTTACACTTACACCTTTTTTGGCCTATATTTAAAACAGAAACATCATGCTCTTTCTAAAGATCCTACAAGCTATTCCATAAAAGTGACCTGAATTACAAATTATATACTGTTGGCAATTACAGCTAGAAAGTCAGTACATAGACAGTTTGAACCTGTTTAATGAGTGCATTTGAAAGGAAATCAGGAAAGCTTTGACAGCTCCATATCCTGTATTTTATGTGGCCTAAGATGTTTGCAGCACTTCTGAGATTTAGACTAAAGTCACAGAATAGCCCCAATAACACAAAATATGAATTGTCACTTGAAATATAATAAGCTTCCTAAATAGACAGTATTTCTACAATAAGGCATTACATGCTATAGCAGCATATAGACCATCAGCGGACCTAGATGTTCAAGTCCATATGGATTTATAAGTCAATCTTTCTTTCCCCTCTCTTTTCAGTTTTTTTTTTTAATGCTTCTGGTCAATATGAGAAATGGAGCTCAGAGACATTTTCTGGGAATAGAGATTATGCCTCAGGCTGCTGTAGCAATAGCAATAGCACTTAGACTTATATACCGCTTTACAGTGCTTTGTAGGCCTCTCTAAGTAGTTTACAGAGTCAGCATATTACCTCAAACAATCTGGGTCCTCATTTTACCCACCTCGGAAGGGTGGAAGGCTGAGTCGACCTTGAGCTTGGTGAGATTTGAATTGCCAAATTGCAGGCAGCCAGCAGGTAGCAAAAGTAGTCTGCACTACTGCAGTCTAACCACTGAACCACTGTGGCTCACCTGTCCTGCTTTGTTGCATACTAGGTTTCTTTTTTTTTTAATTAAGTGACTTCGTTTATAAAAAATAAAATAAACAAGGCAAAGAATTTGGAAGTACCAAGGAATGAACACCATTGTGTCTGGCACAAAGGATCAGGCCCATATGTTAAGTTGCAGCACAGATTTATTCAAACCTATACAACTAACTGTAAGCACTAAATTGGTGTTAGATAAGGATCAACAGAATTCAAGGGAGGCTGGACATGGATTGTTTGTGGCAACATAAGGACTCTAAGCTGATAATACATTTAACTCCACATCCCATTCTCTTATGTGAACTCCCAGTGTGGGATATGCCCCCATATCCCACACTACAAACCTTTAATTTAACCCTTTCACATCATCCTACACCAGTGGTGTCAAATCTATGGCACACGTACCCAAACTGGCATATGGAGCCATGTCAGCTGGCACACAAGCCAACATGCAGCTTAGCCCCACTACGCATGCGTGCATTCCCCCCATGCATGCGTGGAGGCAGCAGAGCTGAAAAACACCTGATTGGCACTGCCGCGCCAAAGAGCTGAGCTTCAAACTGTTAAATTTAGCTATTCCCTCCCTCCCTTTCTTTCTTTCTTTCTTTCTTTCTTTCTTTCTTTCCTTCCTTTCTTTCTCCCTTCCCTCCCTTTCTTTCTCTCTCTCTTCCCTTTCTTTTGTTCTCCCTTCCCTCCCTCCTTCTTCCACCCCCTCCCTCTTTCTTTCTTTTTTTTTCTCCTTTGAAGGCCCCCCCGTACCCCATTTTGGGCCTGGTAAGCCTCCCTGCAGCCTCCTGGGAGCCAAAACGGGGCACATCGGGAACGCACTGCTCCCCCCATGCCCCATTTTGGGCCTAGTAAGCCTCCCTGCACTTACCTGGGAGCCAGAATGGGTGCGTGGGGACTCCTGGAATGGGCAGAGAGGGGCAGGGAGGGTAGGGGTGGGACCAACAAGAGGTGGTATTTGCCAGTTCTCCGAACCAGTCAAAATTTCTGCTTCTGGTACGAACCAACTGAATGCCACCTCTGATTGCAGTGTGCCTTTTAATACTACACGTGAACAGAAGTGTTTTTCAGAATCTTTTAGTACAAGATCCCAATCCCACAGAAGCCTACAGGGTTGCATAACGTATTTACCACAGAAGCTATCGAGTTACCCAAGTCAGCTTATATTTCTATGGTATATTCCGTCTCAGTTGGACAGGGAGGGGGGAATGACACTGTAAGCATTTTTTCCCATTTCCTTCAATCAATTTTCATAAGAAAGGATGTGTATGTTTTTAATGTAATGAGAATTATTTTTTTAAATGCATAACAAACAGTTCTGTGGATTTATTCAGAACAACGCAAAGATAAATAAACTCTAATTGAGGCTCTATTTGTTATTGGCTACCAGCATAAGGAGGAAAGCAGTTATTCTGAACCAAGGATGACTCACCTTTTAAAGGCTTAAGACTTTGTTCTCTCCTTTCTTCTTCAACACATTTCTGTTATATTTAGAACTTCCTTTAGTCCAACCGTTTCAATGAGATTATTACATAACCTAATTTACATCTGCAACATTATAGAATATACTCCCATTCTCACAAAAATATCAATTATAAAATGAGTGAGTTTTAGCTTTGGCTTTACATGCTTTTTAATAAAACATGCTGCAAAGATGAGCTTTACACATTATTGCTTTCATTCCCAAATCCTTAGAAGCAACAAGGCATGCAAGCAACCAAGAAAAAGAAAATGATCCAGTAACATGAAATCATTTCCCTGATTTATAGGATAGATGATGTTCGCAGATGGAAGAATCTGAAAAGACTTCTGCCAATTTCACTTTTGTCTAGTCTGCTAAACTGAAGCCCCAGTGCAATCAGATTATTATTTCTCTTACAGAACTCAAGATATTACTAGTAAAGAAATGGAGCCATAGTATCTTATTTAAAGAAAAAAAAAGATATTGTATCTAAGCCAGAAAATAAATGTCTACCATAGAAAGCTATAATGAATAGCAATTTCTGTCCAATATTGATGGCATATTAGGAATATAGATCTACTATTAGAGTCGTATAAAATCCTGATAATTTTTATAATGCACGGTTTGAGTTCATTAAATGTTAAGGTTACAAACAGGAGAGTTTTAGTAGAATATACATGGCTATTCTTCTTGTCTAAAGTCGTAGTCTAAGATAATATGAGGGAAGGGGAAAATCCTTCTAAAACTCATGTTGGCATCTGTTGCATTCTGTGTTAAGAACTTCTAACAGTAGGATTGAGAATATATTTTAGGGAGTTTTTATATTTGGACATATACACTGCTCAAAAAAATAAGTGAAGTGTTGAAGTGTTGTACTTCAACAACACATTGTACTGTACAAAGTGTTGTTTAAGTGTTCCCTTTATTTTTTTTGAGCAGTGTACTTACTGTACATTGTGTTGTTGCAGTGTTCCCTTCAACAGCACAATGTACTGTACACTGCTAAAAAAATAAAGAACACTTAAACAACACATTTTACAGTACAGTGTGTTGTTGAAGTGTTTCCTTTATTTTTTTGAGCAGTATAGCATTTTTTATTCTTGCATAGCAAGGCAAAGTTGCAATTATCTTTGAAAAGCTGCAAAAATACAATAATACTATAATATCTCAACACCACCTCAGAGCAGGAAAGAGGAGAAAGGGAACACAAAAGACTAATTTACATCTTAGCATGAAGATCAATCAGCACATTAATATTAAAAAGCAATATTTTTCTGACACAGTGTTTTACCATGTCTTCCACACATCTTAGTCTAAAATCCATTTTAAGATCCATACTAATAATATTTTCAATCAAATGGTTGTTGTTTTATTTTAGATACAGTTTTTAGGTTATACCTGATTGCACCACCAAGTGTGTCCAACCACTCCAAATTCTTCTGATTTTTTCACCCTCAAAATAGTGAGCTTCAATCTTCTGAGGTTCCAAAACAACAGAGTCTTTACCTAATAGTTGCTTGTGCTTATTGTTTCCCCAAACATATAAATCTCCATCGTCTTAAAAAGGAGGAAAGAATAAAATAGCAATTAAGACATATTCTGTGTCATTTCTTAAAGACACAGATATAGTGATTAAATGCCATTCCTCTATGCACAAATAGTAAAAAACTTAACTTTAAAAGGAAGCTACAGTTCAGAAATGCCAAAGCAAAAGAAATGGTACATAAATCACATTGTATGCAATTAGCCATAGTTGCAAATTAAATTTCTCCAAAACCCAAATATGTAATATATAAACCAAATCTTCCCCATGCAAATAAGTGCATCCAGGACATACAAACACATAGCCTTGACAACATCCGTGCACAATACTTACACACAATGCAAGCATAATAAATATTCCTTTGTCAGCTCCTCATAAGAAAAGAGCATACTGACTAAAGTTTTTTGTATTATCAGAAAAAAACATTTATCTTGACAAAGTTTAATAAAGGAAAGATGAAAACAAACTAAGCCACTCAAAAGATGGAGCTGAGACGACCATTAGTTACAGTGAAAGAAAAACTAAATACAAGGTTTGCACTTTTGTCTTTATTGACCAAGTCTTGGCAAGTTTTTTTTTCAAAAGTAGTTTGCCACCACCTTCTTCCCAAGTCTGAGAGAAAGTGACTGTGCCAAAATCACTCAGTTGGCTTCATCACTAAGCAGGACTAGAAACCACGTACAGTCTCCCTGTTTCCAACTTGATGCTTTTATTCACCACACCAAACTGGGTCTCCTCAGCAGGGCTAACAGCTGCCAAAATTATTTGAGCTTTAATTTCCTGACTTTTTTCAATACATTTCACTTATTCTCAGTTCTTGCAAGCTTATCTAAGTGGTTCAATTCTGCTTATGAGGATAAAACATGAAAACAGCTAACAAAAATGCAGAAAAAAATCCACACATCAAAGTCACATAAACCATATGAAGGACATCTGAGCTAGTGTTTCAAAATGGGAGAAGGAAATAGGTGCTTTGAAGACTGAAACACATAAATCAGACACTCCCAAGGAAACTTGAACTAATATCAGAAACAGCATGTTTTGTATGGTTCAGCCAAGCCAAAGAAATAGGTGCAGACAAGGAAACATACCTGTGAGTGACACAACATGATGTGAGCCGGAAGCTACACTCCTCACTTTGACATTTTCAAAACCTAGGAGAGTAATCCATTTATGTCATGAGTTAAGAAACAATTCCTTTCACAGATTTTCTGTATTCTATGTCACAAACAAAACTAAAGCTTAAAAATGTTAGATATAAAGCTAGAAATAATTGCTGTATAGGTCATGTTGCGTTACTAAACCACAAGCAAATTTTAATAGATCAAGGGTCACTTTGATATGGCTGAATATTCTTTAAAATGCATGCATATAGATTTACAATGAAATTAATGTTCAAGAACCATGAGTTGGTTTAAGTAGCCTGAGTTGCTACAAAGGTTTGAACAAAAGAAATGTTGCTATTATGAAAACCACTGAAAATAACATGAATAGCAATATTGAGGTTTAGGAATGTCCTCCTTTGAACTATAATTCCTAGATTCCTAGGTTTCCTGTAGGAAAAACAAAGTCTTAGATTATGAGATATGAACATCTATCGAAATTGTTGTTCTCCTTAACATGAAAAATGAAAAACGCTAGGTATTCTTGTCATCTATAAGTTAAATGTGAGCCACTATCATGACGCAGCTGTTAAAATGGCAAATATTACCTTTGGATATATTAACAGGATCATAAAATCCAAATCACTGGAAATACTTGTTGATTTCATTGTGTCCTGGTAAGAACCCACTTGGAGTGACAGGAGATACCAAAATTCAAAAAGAGTAATAGCAAAATAAAACAAGTTCAGAGAAGAGCTACCAAGATAGCAAGGGCTCTGCTATGAAAAGTTTAAAAATCTGACAAATTAAAAATTTAGCTTAAAAAAAAGACAACAAAGACACATTTATATGCTGCCCACCTCACTCTGCAAAATGACTCCGGGCATATATGCACAAAAGCCCAAAACAGTCATCAAAATCATGTATAGCTTTAAAAAACAAACCTGGTACTTTGCAAGGTTCCTTTGCCCTCAAGAAAGAAGGAATATTTTTTTCTTGGCACATTCGCTTTGCTTGAGATGCCATACCAACTCCCCACTGAAATACAGAACCATTTTCTGCTCACACAAAAGGAAAATAAATTGTCAAGATTAAAAATTATTCCCCTGATAACAGCCTGAAGAAATACATTAATGTGTCTTATTGATATCAGCTTAACAGTTCACGTTTAGCACATAAAATGTAAAACATAATATAACCGTACATGTAGTCCTTTGTGATCATTTGTTCAGCAACTGTTCAAAGTTACAATGGCGCTGGGGAAAAATGGACCTACTACCCGTTCTCAGAGTTCTGGTCACTGCAGCACCCCCATAATCAAAATTTGGGTGCCTGGCAACTCGCCCACATTTACAACTGTCACAGGATCCCACAGTCACATTTTCTTATCCTGCGCAAAATGCTCTGCTCAACTCCTCACAACTATCCTCACCCCATATATTCCCTTTTGGCACCCTGCACAGCACAGCTGAAATGAAGACACATCTATATTCCACCACCACCTTCCTACTGCCACACATTCCCAAGTGAATCTTCCTCTTTGTCCTCCCTGAAGCTCTCATCTTCTTTTTCTTCCCCTTATATTTCAGTATCACCTTGCCTTCCCTGGGCTGGGCTCAGCAACACCAGCCAGCCTCAGGCCCCCTATCAGTTGTGGGCCTGTCCCTCCCCCTTGCCATTGCTTCACCCCTCACCACCACCTCTGACCTCAGCAAAGACACCGTGGGGCATGAAGCTCACCAATGACAGCAACCCCAGCACAGGAGAGGTAAAGCAATGCCAAGGAGGAGAAAGAAGACAATAACGGTGCAAAGAAGGAAACAGGGAGGAAAGTCTGCTGGAGGTCATGGTGGCAGGAAAAAGGCAACGGCGGAATACAGCAAGGTCTTCATCTCAGCCATGCTATACAGGGCAGACAAAACGTCAAAGATCAGTGGGAGGAAATAGGCAGTGGGGGAGCTGAAGCAAATACAATTCAGTCAGAGCAGTGAAATCAAACTAGCCTCTTCTGGCTCAGTGATCCCTTGAAAGCATCCCTTGCCTGGGAAGAATCAAGGCTCAGGGCTGGGAAGAACCAAGCCAAGAATAGCTTGGATCAGGGTGGGAGCTGTCAGGGAACAGGGACGTGATCTGCAACTTTCTCTTCTGGCTTCTGATAAGCACAGTCACTGGGAAAGCTGGGAGGTCACCTAACAACCACAACCAGAACAGCCTAAACCACTGTTGCTAAGTGTGTGGTGTTTCACTCAATAACTACTTCACTTATCAACATAAACTCATGTCCCAATTAGGGTTGTAACCCAAGGACTAGCATTAATATTTTCAAGATCCCTAATATGCTACACCTTCAACCAGTGAGGGCAACTTTGTGCACCTATTTTTAGAATGAGTGCCATACCATCCCAGTTAATGTCAGAAGAAATAATATAACATTGATTTCCAGGGTTTTATTTAATGAAAGTTATTAGGCAATTTGTACATTTTAAACAGCTGAGAGTAAAAGACCAAAATTATCCTAATTATAAATTCCTTTTAAAAGTCTTCCGAATGACATTTATTAAGGGCTCCATGAAAGTTAAAACAATCATCACAGAATATATTCCATTAAATACCTGATTCTTATTAGCCTGTCATTGAATATTGAATCAACGAATTATTTCTTAAAAGCTTCGTGTTTTTTTCTAGCAAATTCAGCTACAAAATTAAATGCATTTGATTGGGCACAGTATTATATCTCTGTTATTGTTAATTTCACTATAAAGGTGTAACTCACCAGCCACAGCAACTGTGTGCCTGAGTCCAGCAGCAATATTTATTACTTTATCTTGTAAAGACTATGAGAGAAGTAAGAGGATGGTGAGAGAAATGTATATCATAAAAAATAATAATTCTATTGAATTAAATATTTGATTTTTCAAATGGCTTTACAAACAGGAAGCATGAAGATAGTATAAAATATCTTCAAAACTACAGCAAAAGTTTACAGCAACCTGCAAAACAAATCATCTTATTTTTTATAAAACTGCTTTTTCCCATCTCTCTGAGGTGATTAAAAAACTTTGGTGACAAAAGCACTGACTTTCCAAGACCTCTCACCTTAATAATTGCTGGAATAGTGCATCTGCCTGGAATATCAGGGATTCCCAGTTGTCCAAAGGAATTAGAACCACAGGAGAATACTTGGCCATTTCCTGAAAGAAAGAGCAGCGCATTTGAACACCTTTATTGTCTACCTCAAGTCAAAACTATTATAAATTTTCAGTGCAATATGCCATGAAATATTTATTATTTGCATAGCTCTATGATTGATTCCAATTCATGTAATCATAGACATTCCTTGAACCTCATGATATCTATCTACAGGTAGTCCTTGACTTACAACCATAATTGAGCTTCAGAATTAGGTCATAAGTCGAGGCATCCACATGACCTCAGGTAAATTTCCTGTCTTTTTTGCAATGATCATTTAGAAAACATGGCATTCATTAAGCAAACACTGTGAACACTAAACAAACACATTCATTTGAATGGGCATTTTTTTGCCAGAAACTGGCAGAATCACAGTCACATGACCATGGAATGCTGCAACAGGTTGTAAAGCTGACCAGACTGACATGTGGTCACATGACCATAAGGGCTGGTACAACCATTTACAATCACCTTTACAGATTGTAAAGCACCCATTCCATGGCCATCACAACTTCAAATGATCGTAGACCAGGTTATTAAGCAAGGGCTACCTGTATATTACTTACTAGCTGATTACCCGGCGTTGCCCGTGAATTTTTTTGTGGGAATGCATTATTTTAAGGGGAAAATAAATGTTAG
>JANHFQ010001736.1:0-15908 GCA_032468035.1 Aparallactus werneri
CAAATTTAAATCTCGCGTGGTTTCGCATGCATTCTATTGTGCTTTATGATACGAAGATTTTTAAGATACGAAGGCCGGCGCGGAACGGATTAAATTCGTATCTTGAGGTACCACTGTACTTATAAAGCTCCTGGAGATCCACACTGATATGGAAGGTATAAAGTTCAATACGGATTTAAGATTCAGGATTCATAAGCAATAATTTAAAGTCACTTCCTATTATTATATTCAAAGTAGATCAGGTATACTTTTGCTGGCATAACAATTTTCTAAACTGGTATCAGTTTCTTCTCCCAAGACCAGTACAGTAAAATCTCATATATCCACAGTACAGAATGGGAAAACTCACCGCAGCCAACTCACTATGACCAGCTTGCCACAGTCAACTTGTCATGGCCAATTCGCTGCTGCCAACTCAATATGGCCAACTCACCACAGGATAATTCAACAATTCAATTTAATTGTTTAAAATAATTTAAAAAATATTTTAATTTTTGTCATTCACATTTCATTTTATTCCTCCTTTGGCATCCTTTCTGTAATGATTCTCTTTCACTATTTCTTCAATATCTCTTGTATCTCTTGTCTTATGGCGAGTTAGCCACGGCAAGTTGTCATAGACCCTCCACAGTAGCGCTGTATATTTATTTATTTATTTATTTATTTTAATCAAATTTATACCCCGCCCCTCTCCGAAGTCTCGGGGCGGCTTACATGGTAAAATAAAACATAAATACAGTATACAAGTTGAAAATAAATTAAATAAAAACCCTGGAAAATTATTCTAGATAAGTTCTTTGGAGTTCATGTGAGCATAGCACTCCTCTACTATTACAGTAATTTGAAGAATTTTTAATTCTTCAAATACATATATTATAAATTTATAAATTCCTTGTTTAAAATCAAATGAGAAAGTGATGTATGTGTATAAGATGGAGCATCTCTCTATACGAAGAGGTTTATGAGGCAGGGAGTTAAAATTGTTTCAATAATACTGTAAGAGAGCAGGCATCAATAAAATCATTGCTAAATAATCATTGTTATGGCTAAATAATAAAATACGCAAATAATTGTGACATAGGGAAGGTTGTATGATACACTGTTAAATGCTTCATCAGGGCACACTCACAACCCTCTAAGTGTAATGCAGTGTAAAGTGTAAAGTCACCACAATAGCACATGATTAACAATTCCTGGATATGTTGAATCAGAAGGAATGACAAACGGAGAATTGCTTTCATTTCCCAACATTTGTCATCTAAGGCAGCACTCTCATTCTGATCATAAGGATGATTTCAAGAGAATTGTAATTATCACCTCACAGAATTCTACATCAATTTGTCCTAAAGGGGGAAAAAACCTACTTGAAAAATATGGTCTTACTTCATTTTGATTTGATTTAATTTATATACCGCACTTCTTCTGGGACTCAGGGCGGTGTACAGGGCATAGATTTAAAAATGACAATATACAATTAAAAAGATATTAAATAAAAGCCCTATTAAAATAGATAAAAATTAAAAACCCTATAAAAACCCTCCCTCTAACCCTAGCCGGCCATCTCGAACAAGCAGGTCTTTAACTCCCTGCGGAAGGAACGGAGGTCGGGGGCCGTACGTAGACCCAGTGACACCTGGTTCCACCAGGTGGGTGCCCCCACAGAGAAGGCCCTTCCCCTGGGTCGGGTTCCCTGAGGAGGCCCTCCCTGTGGGAGCAAACCGGGCCTTATCTTTACAAAGACCTTATCTTTCCCCCCCCACTATTAAGTATTTCATCTTTATTAATATGCATTGGATCAGCAACTTATTGAATTGATCCTGCCCTTTTTTCTGTTTGTGTTTTTCCTGTTGACTAAGAATTTAACAGGAATAGGATATGAAGATTCACAAAAACGCATAAAGGCATAAAATGCAAACACAAATACATGTCTAACTATCAGGTCTCTCACTATACCTCTTATTACTATGTGAGTAGTAATAAAGAATATGTGATTTTGCATGGCATTCTTTATTTACTATATTTTTCAATGCCATAATCCACTCAATCTTAAATTTGTTGAATAGGTGGGAATCTTCTATACCCAACTGTTTTAATGTGATTATCATTGTGTAAATACCACTGGCATTGTTTTTTAAAAATAACATTCCAGATGTTTTAATAATATCAATTGAATGAGACACGCTTTTTGGTAAATAAATGCCAATGAAACATAGTTAATTTATAATAAAATACCAACATGTATATGGCAGAATGCAAGTTTAAATACATGTCCAGCATTCCAGGCATTTAAACTATGTGTTCAGAGATGTGTGCATAGATTTTCAATAGTGATTTATTAATACTATAAACAGTATTAGCTAACAATGAACAGTTACCATTTTATCCCACTAAAACAGCAGTTAACCAATCTAGTTAGGAAATGTTAAGCCTATTGGCCTTGATGGGAATTTGATAAAAAATAATTTAGCAACTTTTTCAGAGATGTCAGTGGAAATGTCTTTTATGAGAAACTAGTAGAGACTTAGAATGCAGACCAGTCCTTATGTCCAACAAAGACTGAACATTACAATATGGACCACCTGTTGCTGAATATTGGGCAATGCATAGGACACAAGCCATAAAGTATTGTTCCAGTGGCTACATAGGAGAATATGTGATAGCATCTGGCTAGGCCAAGGGTGTCAAACTCAAGGCCTGCAGGCTGGATGTAGCCCGCGAGATGCTTCAATTTAGCCCATGGGGCCGCCCTGGAAACAGCAAAGGCCCAGCCCATGATGCCTATGTCAGCAAAAATGGAGCTAGGGAGGGCCATATGTGGCACGTCTGGGTTCGGTTTTCTGCCATGACAGGTTTTGGGCTATGACAGGTTCCTGCAGCCCTCTGCCATCGAAATGGAGCTCAAGGGGCCGCATGTGGCTACCCTGAGCTGCATTTTTGCCAGCAGAGGGCTGCAGGTCATCAGGTCTGAAAATGGCGCCTGGACATGCCACACATGCCCCCTGAGCTCCATTTTCACCAGCAGAGGGCTTCAAGAGGCTGTCACCTCTGCTGGGGAGATCCATTAAAGGAGGCATCTGCCAGGGAAAAAAGAGTTTGGGGAGACTGTATGCAGCCCCATGGGCTCCATTTTCAGCTGCAGCGGCCTACTTCAATGGATCCCACTCCAGACCCACCCCAACCTGACACAAGTGACACCAAGTTGGCCATGCCCATCCTGGCCACCAAGGTCAAACACAACCGTGATGCAACCCTCAATAAAATCAAGTTTGACATCCCTGGGCTATGGGATGTTATTAAACTATCTCTCCACCAGTTTTGAATCTTACCAGCATCAATGTCCTTCTGTTTGTAGGGGAAAGCATCTTAAATATTAATTTACTATATATTTCCTTGAAGAAAAAATGGGAGGGTCACTAATTTTCAAGGGGGGTCTGCACTGCATGCAGATTCCCCTAGCAACCAATGGCAAACCTGCACTGCGTATGCATGGTGCATGCACACATGATTAGCCTGCTTTCAGCCGCTGGCCCAGCAGGACACTGGCAGCGAGAGGAAGCAATGGGGGACGAGCAGGCCATCGCCCACTTGGCCCAGCAGCAAGAGGAAGCGGCAGGGACAAGCACGCCGACAGGGAGGGCTGCGGCTGGGAGTGCCGCGGCTGCCACCAACTGGTAGGGAGTGCCACTGCCGCCGCCTGGATAAGAACCGCCATGGCCCCGGCGATGGGGAAGGGACTACCCAGGCAAAGCCAGGTCCCAAGCTAGTTATTTATAATAAGATAGCCATGTAAAATTACATAAAATGTTGAATTGTCTGACTTGCCACTATTAGTTTTGATCTGCTGTCACTTGCACTTCTATAATCTTAAAAATAACATTCAATCAGTTTTTAAAAACTATTAATAAGAAACATAAGCCATTTTAACTATAATATTTCCTCTGAAGGTTTGTGGTTAAATAAAAGGACACCCAGCAAGTATATTATTTCTTCCCTCCTTCCTTAATCCTCAAATCTGTAGCACGTTTCTTAGCAAGTGGTTGGAAAAATGGTTAAAAACAACTTGGCCATCAAATTTAACTGCAATATTTGAGCATTATCTCCAGCAGTATAGCAACATGAAATTTGAAGTCTATCTGATTGATAAAATAAAATTAATGACCTAATATGCCATACAGCATCTCCAAAGTCATGCATAATTGCTAAGTGCTCCTGCATAGTATTTTTTTCTCTGTTTTTAATTTTTTTTTATTTTAAAGTCTGGGATATTCATTTCATTAAGTCCCAAAAAGTATCTATACAGAATTTCTTAACTATAGGAGGAATTCAAAAATAAATAAAAGGGACAGGGACATATTAAAATCAATATATTCATTCAATACAGAATAGATTAAATGAACAAAGGTAAGAGCATTCAAATTTTTCTATGCTAAAGTTTATGATAACTAATCTCTGGGTGGGGGGGAAAGAATGACAATTCCTTTTGCAATAAATAAATTAGTATGGACAAGAAAGATAGTATTTATTGTTAACCTAAAATACGGTAAGTTGCAAAATTAATTCAAAACCATTTTTGAATGAGAAGGATGGGCTTGCTTACCTTTGCATAATTGGATTCTTGCAACATGCTCCATCTGGGACTAACTCTTCAAGAGTATCTGGAAACTTCATCTATTACAGAATGTGGCAGCATGAGCAATTTTGAGCGCCCAAAAAAGGATGCATGTAAATGTTTGCTCCACAAACTGCATTAGGTGCCAGTTTGCTTCCAGGTCAGATTCAAGGTGTTGTTTATACTTAGAAAACCCTTCTTGGCATGGAGCTGACTACCTACATAACTGTTTTCATCCCATTACATCAATCCGTCCCTCCCAGTCTGACAGGGAAAATACGCTGCAGACCCCATAAGTTAAAGAGCTTTGACTGGTAGGGTCTGGGAAGAGAGCCTTCTCTGCAATAGCACCCACCCTGTGGAATCCCCCCCCCCCAGGTAAGGCAAGCAGCCACTCTCCTGCCCTTCCAAAAAGGAATCAAAACATGGCTCTGTAGCACATGTGAGGAATATAGAGGAGCACACACCATGGGGCTGACTAGTGCCCTGAAAGCCCTTTCTTCACTTTGCAATTAATTTTAATAGTATCTAACTAACAATCCCTAACTCTTTTGAAATTTTTAACATTTATATCCCTTTTAATATTTTAATGTTTTATTATATACCTCCCAGACGGCGACATGAGGGAGATGGGTTGTTCAAAAATGTGAAAATTTTATACATTTATTATAGATTAATATCTAGTCTTTAAAGTAACAACTGTAGAAAATGTTGAGGTTGCTGTGGTTTATTCAAATTTTGACATGACCAACCTTGACTATAAGGTTTATACTATGATAAACCCTAAGTATAAAATCAAAACCGGTGCGCTGGAAAAACTCACTCTAGGCTTTCCTTTGACAGGTCAGCTACCAATTTGCCAAACAGAGCAAGGAACAAGTTCTGACAGAAATCTTGCTTGTCAGAATTCAGTCGTACTCACTCTAAGTAGACAAAATGGTTGCTGACATGTTCACGTAGAGAAAAAGCAAGCTCTGAGATCAATCTTGCTTCGTGTGTGCAAACCGAAAATAATGTATGCCTGCCCCTCAAATTTGGTTTCCTATTCCAGCACAAACAAATCCATAGTTTGAAAACCTTTGGAACAGTATGTCTTCCTAAATCTTATGTATATACCTAAAATATGAGGTAACATTGCTACATCCATTTAGATTTACTAATTCATTTTGAGAATCAATCTAAGGAAAAGCATTCAGACAGATCAAGTATGCCGGTACTTTTATAAGGTTTTCTTCATAATTCTGTAAAAAGAATTAAGAGCCATTTTCAGCCACAAATCATTTTTCTTTGGCCCAATGAATACATGCATACACATTATCACCATATTCATTTTCAAGGAAAGTATATTAGTGCAGAAAAATCATAAGTAATAATCAAATCAGGCATTTTCTTTTGTTCTTTTAACATTTTCATTCTTTTTTTTGAGGACCTGTTACTTTCTAATAATGATAAAACAAAAGGTGTATACAAAATTAATTTGTGGAGCAATTACATTAGTAAGAAGTAGTAAGACAATGGAAAATCATTGCTGATTTGCCAAGAAAATTTCAGGCATTTGTCCAAGTAGTCTCCAAGAATCACATACTATTGAACAAAAGAAAAAAATAAAGTGGATGTTCCATAGAATGCAAAAACAAAAAAATTGAAATTATTACCAGGCTGTGAAAATCAGATCAATCAGGATCGGATAAACATTGGTCATAAAAGCTAAATCACAAATTAAGAGATGGTAAACATCAATATTCAGCCTGATGCCATATATGTCAGACTCAAGTAACCAGGAACAGAAGTTCAAAGCTCTAAAAGGTTATTACATGGTACCTATATATAAGAATCTAATCTAGTAAGAATCAAGGCAAATTAGCGCTTGATAAGAGTCAGTAGAATTCAAGAAGGGCTGAATTGAGGTCTCTTGGCTCCGCTTGGTCATCTCCTACAATATATTATTTTTTAAAATTAGATATTAATTGATTTAAGAAGCAAACAGTGTGTAGAAACAACCAAATAATTTTAACAGGGAGGAAAGTTACTCACTGTTATCTACATGGCAATTAGAGATTGATTGTGGAAATTCCACTCCACTGAACATTGAAGGTATATAAGGATATGACATTTACTTGTCAAGTTTAGTTTCAGTCTGTTCTGAAGAAACATAGCTAATAGACACAATATACATTCAGCATCTCAGATTACTAAGAATCATTTAATTAATAAATAATTGTTAAACCATCACCTAGTTTCTTTAGTCATACTATTTCTTTTGCATAAGATAATGAGGTCTCAGGATTGCATGATACAGATGCGGTTTTAGTTAAACTAATCCATCATTCCATAAGTAAGCTATTTCCATATTTTAACATTTCTTATGAACATCCCTATAACTGCAGCTATAACATCATGCATGCATGCATACATACAGCATATACCAACATATATACATACACATATACATACACTCATTAATTCATTCATTCATAAAACAAGTATAACACACTGATCACTAAGCACCTGACAGCCACTCTATTACACTAATAGCAAGATGATACAGTACTGCAAAGCTGTTTTTTCTAGATTCATGCATGATATTTTTGCAAACATTTTAGATAAATATGGTATTCTTTTTCTGAGTGATATCTTATTCAGAACAACCTTCTTGCATTCAAACTACATCAAAAATGTTTTGCAAAAATTACAAGGCAATTAATGCTAAATCTGAAAAAAATGTTCATTTGATCTGACTCAATTGGACTATTCTTGTTATACAATATCCAAAAAAGGATTACCAGATTCACAAAGAGGCAGTATATTCTATTGTGGCACCTGCCACACACACCCACATAATGTAAACAATATGTATCACTTTCTAAGCTTTGCTAACTTCCACAGAAATTTTGCCTAATTTGCAAAACAATTATCATAGATCCTGCGAAAAGGTTGGCAATTGTCCTGGTCATCCCAAGAGGAAGCGATATTTTAGAATTAAAGCAACTCTTTGCTTCTCAACACCTCAACTGGAGAAGACTTATGGGATGCCTCAGGTGGTTGCAGGGAGTTGCCAAAAGAGGGGAGTGATAGAGTTGCATTTCGTTCTCATAACCCACAACCTATTCCTCCTGGGAACTTGGAAGGGGAGGATGAGTCTAAAGGGGAGGGTCATATATTGCAATATGAATGACCTTGGAGGAAAAGGGAAGATGCTACTTAGGAGACAAAAGCAGGAATAAGAGCCTACAATCGCTTAATAGTCAGAGAAAGGGAAAGGCCCATCATAATGGATGAAGTAGTTAAAAGTGGAGGTGGAAAGTTGGTGCTGTCAGATTGCAAGATTCTGTTCACATAGCTTTACAATTTAGTAGAATTAGTTCATTTTGTTGGTTTTTCTGTCTGGTTAATCTAGGAACACTGATACTGACTTAACAGCAAAAATTCTGGTCCCAATTGTGGTCATAAACTGAGAATTACCTGTATAATCACTAAGCTGATGTTTAAAAACCCTAAGAAATGTAGAAAAGGGGGATTAGACTCCATAATACTGTGGCTGGTCAAGGACTTAAATTCAAGAATTGTTGAGGCAACAGTTCGAAATCATGGCCAGACCACCCAGAATTTGGCAATATTGACTAGAAACTATGGAAGCTGTAATCTGATGCAGAGGAGTGACAGAAAGCTGTGGAATTTGCTCAAGGATAGACTATTTTTTGCATTAGCTATTTAAGTATAAAAGTGAGAAAAACAAATGTTACTTTCTTCCAAATACCTAACTAAATAATTTTTCACATATTTCAGCCAAATGTGTGATTATAGATCAGTGATGGTGAAGCTTTTTGGCACTGAGTGCAAAAAATGGGAGCGAACCAGTGTGCCACATGATCTTCTGGCCACCCGGTCTTATGTGCATGCACGCATGACCCAGCTGCCTGGTGCATATGCTCTGTCGGTGAAGAGAGGAAGTTGGGCGGGGGAATGGCACCTCCCTTCACTGGAAAGCTGGAGCCCCTTCCCAGCCTCTGAGGGAAGGGGTGTTGGCGTTCCCTGGGCTTGGGTTGAGGTGCCAGCAATCCATCACTGAGAACAGCCATGAGGAGCGTGCCTGGTCAGCATGTGCATGCTGGCACCTGGGTTTCCCTCAGCCACATGCACATCAGCCAGCTAGCCTTCGCACATGCATGCACGCCAGAAACCAAGAGAGACCAGCTGGCTGGCGCACCGGAACCCGGAAGAGAAATGTGTGACAGCTCTGCGTGACAGCCAACATGGCTCCGCGTATCACTTTGGAACCCATGCCATAGGTTCGCCATCCCTGTTATAGATAGTCTGGCTTGGTATCAGAAAATATAATAGATTATTTACCTAAGTAACAAATAAGTTCTCCTAGTCATTATTTTTATATAGAACATTAAATCTAAGTTGAACTTTCCACTTCTGTAAAATTACATGAAGGGTAAGGGATGGGAGCAAAATAAAAGTATTTATATCCCAAAAGCCATACCTAATTGAAAATATATGTAGTACATACCTTTGTAATGTTGTATAATATATAATATATATAATGAATGCTATATTTGGGATTTGGAAAATTACGTAGAGGGAATTGAGGAATATACCATCTTTAAGCAAGATAAAAAAAGTTATAAGTTGGTGAATATTCTGAAGTATATAGGAATATATAACTCATTAATCTAGTGAAAACCAAATATTAGCACAAAACAATTTTTTTTGCTAGAGAATATTTAAAATGTCTTAAAATATAACTTCAGTGATCTGATGGAATAGGATCTCCTGCTTGAATAAGGGGTCAGACTAGAAGATTTCCAAGATCCCTTCCAATTCTGTTATTCTGTGTGATTAAATGCAGATCTATTTCTTTTAAACTGTAATAATTAAATTATTTTGAGAAGAGAGAATAGCTAATCTAAAAAGACTAAGTGTTCTAACAAATCTACTGAAAAGCTATGACTGTTTGTCTCCCTATTCATTTATTCATCAATCCATTTGTTCTCTGCTCCCTAAATTTCTACTGTACATTCTTGTCCCACACTGAACAAATTTGGGAAACTGAACACCCCCAGACTTACTAATTCTATTCTTAAGTGTTATTGGTTGATATCCATCAACTATATAATTAAAGTACAGATCTCTTAACTGTACATGATGCACAATATCACCATCAGTCACTAGAATCATCAATGAGCGCTCAAGAATGGCTGCATTTCTCGATAAAGATAATAATGAGTAGTTGGCAGCAGCTAGACTTAACCACTTTATAGGTTATCCTTGAGATCACAATTGGGGTCAGAATTTCGATAAATAGTTGCAGTTGTAAGTTGAAGTACCCATCTGACTGGACCCACTTTTTCAACCATTTTTAGAGCATTGTTAAGCAAAGTGTGCTATTGTTAAGTCTGAATCACATGGTTGTTAAGTAAATCACGTAATTAAAGGAATCAATTCTTCCAAATGAGTATTATTTGCCTTAAAGCACCCTTTCTGAGGCTTTTTTAACCTGAATGATTGTTAAATGACTTGCATATGATTACAACATTAAAATCTATATTAGTATTTTTCAACAATTTCAGCAATTTACATTATGTAGACTTCAAGTGACTGAGGAATTCTGGAAGTTGGAAGTCCAAGAATCTTAAATTGACAAGTTTGAAAAATACTAATCCTAGATCACTGCATGCCAGTCCATTATTGTTTGAATAATAATATTCAAATAAATAAAAATGGGGGATAGGGGGAGAGAACTTTGTGATAACACCCCAACAGCTTTTCTCAAGAGGTTTCCGGACTTAAATTCTCTGTTTGGGACAAATAATTAGCAGAAATTACCATCAAAGAAAAGGACATAAAGAAATACAGACATGTTACTGGTTAGTAAAACTTTAGAGTAAGAAATATTCATTATAACATATGGGATTGCAGTATGCTCGAAAGTTCAGATTGGCTCAAGTATTTTTGTTGGATCCTGGGCTAAAACTTGGTGCCAGCAATACTTAGAAACATGTCTGCAAAAGTTAAGCATTAATACAGAACAATTTATGTCTCTCTTGAAATCATAATTACTTAATGAAGAATTGGAAACTATAGGAGATAGAAGAACCTAGCCACCCTTGGACAGAAACTCATCAATTATATTCTTAGGAGCCTAGATTGCAATGTAAAAAAAACTATCCACCTGTATTACTGTCATGACTGCAACATGGTGTATTCACATAATCTCTACAAAATGAACTTGATTCAAGGGTGACTTAATCTTTTATCTGATAACAGAATCTCATTCAGGAATAGAATCTGAGTGCAGATAGGAAACATTCAAGGTGAAGCCCTTAAGCAGAAGAAGGAATAATCAATAGTTCCTAAACTTCTACATAGAGAAAAGTCAATATTTAAAGGGAATACGGCTATCTAATTCATTCTGAACATTTTTGTCAGCTATATCATTTTTCACTATTCCATCTTAAAGAAATTAGAAGAAGAAAAGAGCAAATCTGTACTTTTAACTTTTCTCAAAGTAGAGTTCAGCATCAACCACTATCTCTTCTGCCAATCAAATCTATAGGACAATACAAAGGTTACCCATGTTTATAGATGATATACAAAAAACACAACCAAGCCTAGCTCTCAGCAGGTAGCAGATTTCATCTGAAGTCACTTCATCCTTAATGTAAATTGGCTTTTTCAGTGTTCATAAATTTCGATTGTCTAAAATTATCCAGCCAAAACAGTCACTGGGATAAATGAATACTTCATTAAAATTTCACTGGTTCCCAGCCTCCTTCTGATCTCGGCATAATGCCATACACAAAAGCCCTAAATAGTATGGAACAAACCATCCAAAGTTCTACCTAGTAATTTGCCAGGCCTTAAAGATCCTCTGAAAAGATTCTTACTTGTATCCAATCAATTTCACAGGCACTGACAGGAATGTCTGGAATAAAAGAAACTCTCTTTCTTCAGTTCTTTTAACTCTTTTCTTAATGCTTTTCCATTGCCCTGTCAAGATTTTCTTGTTCGGGCAGAGTTTTGTCTTAATTAATGTATTTTCTCTTGCTGACTGAATGTATTATTTTTTTATTTAATTTTAAAGGTTTTCTGATTCACTAACAACTCTGGGCTCTGACAATTAATTTTTTCTTGGGTTTTAATTGCTTTTGTAAATGGTTAATATAATTTGATCTCTAAAATATTGGGTAAATAAAACATCAGAAACAGGAAACTTGATTAATTACAGACTCACCTTTTTGATTATGCTTATGAAGATGAATACCTTTCCAGACATGCAGGAAGGGACTGCGATTGTTGGGAAAGGGACTTCATATAACTTTGGCAGACAGACTTTAGGGTTCTTTTCATGCCCACAAGTGTACTCTTTTTGTACAACCGACTGGAGGAATTTAGGATCTGTGGGTGAGGCTACATTTGGGATAAAAATGAGATCTTAAGGTGCTGTAAGCCTGATCGTTTAGGCCATGCAAATAGGTAGACATTTTCCATTCCTGCTATAAAACTTATTCAAGTAAGTATGCCTGACAAGCAGCTCTGGATCCAAATACAGTGGAACCTCGGTTCGTGACTGCAATCCGTTCCTGGACTGTGGCCGTGAACTGATTTGTTCATGTTTCAAAGTGACACTCTGCGCATGCATACACTGCAATACTGTCTGCGCATGCACAGAAGGAAAAATTGGCACTTTTCCGTGCCATTGTTTGTTCACCAACTGAGTTTTAAGTCATGAACTGATTCAAAACTCGGCTGGATTTTTTGGTCGGGAACCAATTTGAACCGAGGTTCCACTGTAAGTGATATACAAAACAATAGAGCACGAGTGTCAAACTCGCTGCATCACGTTGCTGTCATGTGACGTTTCACAACAGTTTTCCCCTTTGCGGAGCAGGGGTGGGTGTGGCCTGCACATGGCGCATACATAGTAACTTGCAAGGACAAGATACATTTCAGCCTAATAGGGTGTTGCTACTTAACTCCCAAACAAATAAGGATTCTTACTCATTTTCAGAGAGATTGGGAGATCATCTTATCCTGCCAGCCTGACTGGTTCTCAAAAGATTGGGACAGCAATGGAATAGACAAGCTGTCCATATATTCCTGTATGTTGGAAACCACAAAATGTCTGCCCTGTTTGCTCTGAATAACAGAACAAATCTAAACATTTGATGCTGCAAGATATTACTTTTGCCTAGTTTTGTCAGCCTTTCCTGAAGATATAAAAAAGAAAGCAGTAATATCAAGAACTGAAAGAAAATATTGTAGAGCCTACTAAAATACAATTTTAAAATAAAAGTGTGGCATAAATACTAAATAGATTTTAGAAACTCTGTCAACATATGTTACAATATTACATCAGGGTCTGACACATACAATTGGAAACTAAAATTTGATTCTAGGAATAGTTTATACAGTTTATAAACTAGTTTTTCTATTATCAATAACTGCTCAAATTTGAAAACATTAAAAAGCTGACAGGCCCTTTCAAAAGCCTGTATATAAAGATATGATTAATACCTGCTACAATAATCAGTATTGTTTCTGATAGTCTTGCATATGGGAGTATTGGATTTTGTATTAGGCTTTTATTTCTGTAAGCTGCGCAAACCCATGGTGAGCCAGTCAGATGGCCATATAAATTTTCCTGATAAATAACACTAACATAATAAAAGTAAAATAATTAAGATTCAAGATTAGCAATATAATGTTGCTATATATAATTTAATTTACACCATAAAGACACAGTGAAGTAAGACATTTGACTATATTCATGTTCAAGCATACAAGCTGATTTGATTATTTGGGAATAGTTACTGGCCAAAGCTATCTGATAGCTGCTGTTGCTGTGGGAAAAAACGGATTACAACACCTTAAGTTCTTTGAGGACGTTTGGACTATAAATATGACTAATATAAGAGAAGCTACTATATAATTAAAATTCTTATAGATTAAAATCTGTATTCTGACTATGTGATAATACAGTTTACCAAAAGAACCAGTTAGTATAGATAACACTGCTGTGTTTATTCTAAGGTTGTGTGCAGCATTTAAAGGGGCGTTTCACAAAGCATACTGGTATACCCTAAGCATGTATCTGAAATAATTTAAGAAGTCCTTCCAGCCTTCCCCTAGTATTCTTCCCCAAATATTTGTACACTGATGTGCAATCAATATCTCTACTAGACTGTCAGCCAAGTGAAGTGGCTGTGTATGCACGTCACAGAGGAAAGAATCTTTAGTCTTCAGTTGTTATCAAGCCTTCCTGAGGATGTGACTGCTTTAATACTTCAGGATGAACTTTATTCACACCAACATTGTTTGTCACAAACCTATTTTGAATGCTTTGCATAGTCTTATCAAGTTAATCAGTTAAATTCTTTTCACCTTCTTTTCTGAAGCAGATCCCCTGTAATTAAAATAGGGGGCTTACTGAATATATCTAAGTTTTCAAACTTCTGTCTATGAATAACAGTAAAACAAACTTAGGTACAGAAATAGGCTCATATTTTCCAAACAGTATCACTGCACAAATTTTGTATGTAAATATTCAATATTTTCTCATTTTAAAATAAACAAAGCAATATAATGTAGAATTATAGGCTTCCCAAACATTGAATACAGAAAGAAATGTGTTAATGATGTCAAAGCTTTAATGAGACTAACAAAGAAAACAACACAGCACTAATAGTTATGATTTACCCACATCAGTAATTTAGATATACAGTAAATCTTTGAGTACATTCTGTTTCTTCTATTACAGAAATGAATATTTATTCAGCTGATTGGAGACTTTGGGCCAATTATTGCTTCCCAATATACCCTATTTCATACATAAAGGTAAGGTTGAAATATTCTAATTTCCTTAAAGAAACAGAACTGAAATAAATAAGAAATGCATACTATTTTAAAAAATAAAATAGTAGCCTACTATTTTACCCTATTCTAGGTATACAAAAAGCAACTGATCACCTAACCATAGCAATGTTGATTTAATTTATAGGAGACAGTGTTTTCTGGACACAAAATAAGCAGGTTCACATTAAGTCATTACCACTTTACTGAATACTAGACAAAGACAGTTTACAAAGCATAATCTCATGTCTACATAATACAGTCTAATTTAAGCAAGTCACATTAAAAATACTTAGGGCCTCTACTTGACATTTACGTGCTAGCTGGTACTTTCCTTGCCATCCATTGGATTCCTTGTTTCAATTGACAGTTTGTATGTGTATTTCAATTAAAGAAAAATAAATTGAAAACTAAAATGGTGCAAAGCATCATTGTAAAGTGCCCTTGGATCCCATTTAGACCACAAAGTAATTCCTAGAAAATAAAATACTGGAGGTTGGTGTCAGCCTATTGCTTTGTTTGAATATATATCGGTAACTACAAAATAAACAGAAACAGTAAACAGTATCCTAAAGGACTAGAATTACCTGCCTTCTAGTAAATGAGTGCCTTTTTAATGTCTACTATGTCTACCATTTTGAGTTACCGGTACTTCTAACATGGTCTCAAAATTCTAAGTGACCCAAGACCTTTAAAAAAGGACATATCTGATATGTGAAAGTTAAAACTGAATTGCTTTAGTATCAACCTTACTTTTACCTGCCTTGCCAATGGAGAACAATTATTTGTATATAATCAAACTCAGAAATCCATCAATGACTTGTTTCTCTGTTTAAGGCCACAATGGCTATCCAAATGTATAAAGATAAGTTTTGTTGGCTTATTGAAACAGTTGGTTAACCACTTGTACTTTGTCTACCAAATCCATGACTTATTCCTTATGTTAATTATCATCAACAAAATTAGAGTCAGGTGTAGCATTCTTTACATATCAAATACAATTTTATTTCTTCATTGTATTTATGGCCTACGTTTTCTCTGAAATACAAATGTCTCCTCATTTTATTCCCTATGAAGTATATTGGTTAAGAGTAACTTAACTGGGACAAACTCACCTCATATGCACCATAGCAAGGGGAACTTTAAGCTGAGCCTTCCCAATCCAATACCTTGGTAACTATAAAGGTAAAGGTTTCTCTGTCAGTTGTATCTGGCTCTAGGGCAGCAGTTCTCAACCTTAGTAAATTTAAGATATCTGGGCTTCAACTTCAAGTGGTGGTAGGTCAGCTTCCCCATTTCCTGGAGGAAGCGGAATATCTGGATCTGTTTCAGTCTGGTTTCAGACCCAGATACAGCACAGAAATGGCATTGGTCGCGTTGGTTGATGATCTCTGGCATGCCCGGGACAGGGGTTGTTCCTCTGTCCTGGTCTTACTTGACC
>JANHFQ010001741.1:77343-90020 GCA_032468035.1 Aparallactus werneri
TAGCCCTCACAAGACAGTGGATGACATGGATTTATTTTAAGGAACAAGATTTAAAAGATGCCAGCAAAGGACTTCATCCAAGTCTATGGGGAAATTATAAAGAATCTGGGTTGCTCCAATTAATGATGCCCCTTTCCCAGAATTAAATGAAAGGAAATGCTCTGCAGGCAATATTATTAGCATAAAGGAAACGGAAGTAAGATAATAGTTCTAGCAGGCTAACCATATTGCTATGATTCAAAATCTCCCAAATCATGAATTACCAATAGGAAAACAGCTATTTCTTTAACAGATACTGATAGAATGCAGGCTAAGCAGCTATGGCTTTTAAAAAATATATTAGAAATTTTGCACAGAAGGAACTTAAATGTCAAGAAAGGCTGGGATTCGTGGCATGACTGATAGTCTTTAGTTCGTTACAACTCAACATTATAGGGAGAAGTAATCCAACACATTTGGAAAGCAGCAGACTGGGATAAGCTAAGCTAGCTCCTTCCTCTTAGAATCACAAGGTTGGAAGGGGCTCAGAGATCATATAGTCTAACTCTTTGCTTACTGCAGGGCCTAATAAGGCACTTCAGAGGGCTACTATCTATCTTCAATATGAAGACCTCCAGTGAACAGAAACATGCTAATGATGAGGCAAGTTTGTTTCACTGGTACACAACTTTTATCTTGAGAGAGATCATAAATCCTTCTGAGAGATTGAGATTTGTTTTAGACTGTTTCATCATTAGAAGATGTTACTCTATCTGTTTAATAGCAAAAAGTTTAATTTTCAATCAGCTGTTGATTTTTTAAAAAAAATTAACACTTTAATGGGTATATTTTTAGATGTAAAAAATTCCATGTAACAGATATCATTAACCTACAAATAATTTTTTAAAAAAATGTGATAAAAGACTTCTTTCTAGAAAGAAAAGACACCTAGAACTTCAGTTCAGACAATTAATCCTAGAACAAGACTTTATGGTTCTTCCAATATCAACCTTATGTCTGCTTCTGCAAAATATCCATTGTAGTCCTACAAACATATCTCTCTCCCTCCTTTGTCAAACAGTTAGCTGAGTTTTGCACTACAAAGCATTTGTTGCTGGAACACAACATCTGTATTACGTAGCAAATTCCCAACCAATGGTCCTTCGTTAGCCACCCAAGGAAATATTTTGGATGCAATGAGCTTTCCTGGACAATAAAAATAAAGAGAAGTTGTCTTTACTATGAAAGTGTGTTCAACTACCTGGAATAAGAAGCAAAGACAAGGAGAAGTACATAGGCAGTAAGTTGTAGGAGGGAGAACAATAGAAGAAGGGCAGATAGCATTTTGATCAATCAGTGCTTTGTGTCCTTTGTGATTAGTCCAATCCCTATAACTGTTTCGTGAGAGTGTCCATATCATTTTCATGTCTCCTCTAATCAGAAGACTATTGTGTTGATAGAATACATACAGTCATTTATGTACCTCGGCTCTGAAGGCATTAAAATGGGCAACTAAAAGAGGCATAATTCACATTTCCCCAACATATTAATAGAGTTCTCTTTGATCAGAATAAAAAACAAGCAATTCCTACCAAAAGGGAGAGGAAGACTTATTTGCCAAAGATCCCTTGCCAACATTCATATCAGAGGGCCAAATCAAGTGTTAATTTGACCTCATCCCTGCCCTCCCATTCATTTGAAAACTCATCTTAGATTAGTTTAAACACTGATTCTAAGGGTTATGGAAATTCATTCCACCAGCCAGGCGTCAATTGGTAATTAATCTATGACCACATAGTGAGAGAGAACACAGCACAAATCACCATTTCAACTGCAGGAAAACACAAGAAAATGAATGTTTAATGTGAGATGCTTCCGAAGGAGAAAAATACCCATTATCAAAAGAATTTAAAAAGATGGTTAAGGTAGGGGTATAAAAGTCATGTGTATTAGGTCACAAATTAGACCAATGTTTCTCAACCCATGTGAGCACAATAAATTGGTTACAAAGCTTTGCATCTCTTCTTGTGCCAATCAAATCAATATCACTCTTGATGAATCGCAAATGCAAGAAATTATTCTGAAAAGGTGCTATTAAAGTTTAGGGATTCCTCCTTCACGATTTGGCAACATAGCCAACCACTTTTAACAGAGCCTAGTTTGCCTATGATTTTTAAGGTGTCAGGAGGAGCTTCCTAGGATGAAGACATAGTAGTCTCTTTCATCAGTCCAGTTGCATACCCCTAAATCTTGTCCAACACAACATTCTCCCTTAGGCAGAGGTGTACAACTTTTCTAGGCCAAGGGCCAAACTCAGTATTTGACTGCAAGCTGATGGACATGTTCCAAAAAGGTACCTCTATTTTGATTTAAAACGACAGGTAATTTAAATTTTTTTTGTTATCTACTTAGTTATTTATCCCCTATTTTACTACCATACTAGCATTAACAAATTTTTAACAACTTACAGTGTATACTTGGACTTCAACCAAGGTTTTCGCAGAATAATTTAAGATTCAGGTTGTACATCCGAGTGGTAAAAGAGCACACTTTTAAACTGTCCCAATTCTCCTTTTTTCACAGATACCAAATGTACATTCTAATTATTGTGGGAATGTTTTCTGTGCTTCAGTTGAGAAGCTCCCCCCTTTTCCCTTTAACATTGCAATGTGACAAACTAACCTTTTAGTCATGAATGCTGAACATCGAGCAAAAACAACCATCAGAATCCCACTACTGTTTACAAGACATGGACATGGATCTTGGAGACAAACAGTTGGAGAGAGAAAAGAGCACAGCTGCATAAAATGAAAAGAAAAACAGCAGGACTCCCTTAAGAAAGAGAAATGGGAAACGGTTAGTAGAGGGATCCTCAGAAATAGAAAAATCAATCAAGTGAAGAATATTGCTCTTTGGATTAGGAAGGAAGAATAAGATATTAAGAACTAAAAAAGAAAGGCTAAATTTAAGAGGACAACTGAATGATGGGAGTTAGAAAGCCTGTGATCCATGCTTGCAGAATTAAAGTATTAAAGTCAAATGAATGTTTATTCTCATATTGTTTATCACATCAGTTACATACATAAATGCTATTGGTGCAAAAGTGGAATCCAAGCACATTTGAACTGATCCAGAAGTGCAAATACTAATTTTGTAGAACAAAAATGAATTTGGTGTGCAATGTCTGCATCGCAGAAATGGTCTGAAAACACAAGGCCAAAAAGGTGTACAAATGCCAAAGAAATAACAGGACAACCTGAAATCCTTCTTACTTAAAGTATTCTTTGAACTTAACTCATTCCTGTAGGTCAAAAAGAAATGTGGAAACCTTGGCTACTGGTAGTTCAGCTTCCTATTCCAAATATCGTACATATTCATAACTCAAAGTGAAGGAAGTATCTACAGTAAATAATGGCAACCATCCAAAGAGCTATTTGAATTTACTCCTGAGGCCTTGGGCGAGTATAGAAGAATTTTTTCCTTTTTTTCACTTTCAACAGCTGTGTGGCCACATGCATTATAAGAAAGTGCTTTTGGAATTCCCCAGTTTCTATATTCATCCACTATATAGCATTATGTGAAGGGGAGGTCACTGCAACGTGGGAAGGAAAAGTAAACTTTGGATCAACCCTAACCTCCCACCAGTTAAAAAAAAAAGAATATGGGGTTGCTAAGTTTTGAATTTCGGCTAACTGGTCTGAATATAGGTTAAAATTTCTAAGTAACTCCAGGAAACTTCCTGGCAGCAAGTAAACGAGCAAGTGGCTCAATGTCTTTTCTTCTACATCACCAAGAAAAAGGGGAATCTGAAGCTAGCTGGGATAAAGAATTCATTATACTAGTAAAGTCAGTGCAGGATCTTAAATTAAACATCTTTCCCAAAGATTCAGTATATTTTCTTCAGGGAAAAAAAAGAAACACATATTAAAATATAGTTCGTTATCATTACCATATCAATCTATTCATAGATACACAACAGCATGAGCTTGGGAAAATCCACTGTGAAACCTGCTTTAAAAAAGAATGTATTTTAACGGGACTATTTCATTTTCTCCTTCCCAATCTAAGTTCCCAATTCTATTTCAAATTTTTGGAGACTTTTTGGAACAAATTTGAGTGTGTAAGAAAAACAAGGAAATAGTTCTCCTCTTGGTTCTGCTAAAGAAATTAATTCATCAAATTTCACCAATTGTGCTCACAATCCTGTTTTAATTAAACTTGGAGTCCTTATTTATATAGTAACAATACCCAGAATTCTCAGCCAGACCATGTTAACTAGGAATCCCAGAAATTCTAGGTGAAATATAGCTGTAGAGCATTAGACCGAAGAAAACTGCACTAATCAAAACATTCCATTAAAGATGTAATTTTAAAAAAATATTACTTACCTGATAACTTTTCACTCTAACAAAGTCAACTTTCATGGAGATGAACCTTTCTGAGTTTCTACTGAGGTTCTTAATATGCTCCACAAGATCAGCACAGAATTTGTAGCCACCTTTAAGTACACAGAGAACCACGATGTCATTGTAGCCAATGTCTTGCATGATATCTTTGGCCAAACGTTCTATCCTAAAGCAAGAATAAAAAATAAATATAAGGTAAGATTTGGTCTCTCCAGTTCACATGACTTTTTTGTGCAACACAACAATAATCAACTTCATACACAATTACATTTATTTTTGATTCTCCTGCAGGGCATAAAAAGAGGCTATTTGCAGGACCATCTCTCCTTGAAGATATCTTACCTGTTCCACCAGATCACATAAAACAAGCATACTCTAGAATTCTTCCCTTAAATGTTGCTATCTAATGGTACCCAGGAAATGTGCATTTTCTGTAGTAGTCCCTACTCTGAGGAACACTTTTGACTTTTGACATCCAGTAGGCCTCACCTTCTCAACCAGGGATGTCAAACTCATGTCATGAAGGCAGCATCACATGACTTGTCGGGACTTTCCCCCCCCCCCATTCACTAAACTGATGCATCCGGCCCCTGGGCTGGAAATTGACAGCCCTGCTCTTAACCTTTCTCAATGATGTTAAGAGAGAATTCTTCTCCCAGGCTCTGGGATAAATGAAATCAGAATTGGAAGAGTTCTGTTAACTGCATCCAGGAAGACGGATTACAGTGTAAGGTTTTTTTATTTCTTTATTTATGTTTAATTCTTTTATGATTTGTGTGCTCTTTGGTTTTATACAACTATTGTGAGGCCCTCAGCGTTGTGATTAGCCACATGCACCAATCAATCAATATTTGACTGCAGCTTAGTGCATTGTGCATTCAATGTTATGCAGTGGAATTGTAATCAATATTTTTGGAGAAAGTGAGCCAAAATGTTTACATTTTCAAGGGAGGGGGAGATTCGGGGTTAACTTTAATGGAAACTAATATGCTTTAAGCCTAGCTCTGATGATATAATTCTACAGCAGTGGTGTCAAACTCGAAGTCATTGAGGGCTGCATCAGGATTGTGTTTGACCTCAGGAGGCTGGGGTGGGCGTGGAAAAGGTAGGCATGGCCAGCTCAACGTCACTCATGTTGGGGGTGCCTGTGGTAGCCCAAGCACTCTGCCAGTGAAAACGGGCTCCAGAACTCCATTTTCAGCTGCGATGGCCTCCTGCAACCTTCTGCCAGTGAAAACAGAGCTCTTGAGCTCCATTTTCGCTGGCAGAGATACCACAGGTCAATTCTCTCTGCTATTTCCAGGGAAGCCCCACTGGCTAGATCTAAGCACCCCCCCCAGCCCAGATCTGGCCCCCGGGCCTTGAGTTTGACACCCCTGTTCTAGGGGGTATCCAATATCTTCCAGAACCTGATCAGTTTTGACAACTAAGCAAGGACAGACTCACTTAGTATTTAAATAGGAGATCTTTAAAAAATCTCTAGGGATGTAGGCTAGACCAGGAAATTAAAAAGAAAACATGAATGAATTAATTCTATATTATGTCAAGAAAATAGCATGGCAGTGCCTGTGAAGTTAGCAAGAGTATAACTAAAGTCAGAAGAGACATCAGCTCCTAAATATATAAATATAAACATATTTATATTTATATTTGGGTGAGCACCATCTTTTAAATTCTGATGTAACTGTCTGATAATACTTTTACCCAAGAGGATCAGAACTCTTATACATATTATTACAACTCAGAAGTATGCTTCATATGCAGCACACTGTAGGATTCTTCTTTCAATATTCTGCACATTTTCACAGCTTATTATATCAAATATTCAACTTACGTTGATTATCCAGTAAAGAGCATAGCAATCCTAAATCAATGCTTTTTTAATACATCAGAAGAACGTTACTTAAGAAATTATTTCTTTCCATCATTTTTCTCTGCACCTTGAGTTGCATCTTAGACATTTAGCCTCTAGGTCATTATTAACATTCACAATGTCTCACATGACAAGAATTTATAGTACACTCTGGAGGATAAGTGATCAAGGCATGCTCCCCATCCACCAAGAACAAAAGCATATTTTGACAGAGTTTATTTTAGACTGTAAATTATTATTTGAAACAGGCAAATCTCCCAGCATCTCTCACCATCAACTATGTTGGCTAGGGTTGCTAAGGGTTGTGGCCCACCCATCTTAAGGCATGAAATATAAAACAGACATTTTCCCACTTAATTTTCTACTTCAAGGCAGCCATCTAGAACAGTGCACAATGGATAGATCTGAAGATTTATAGTTTTAGTTTTCCCATCCAAAATATAACATATAACATTACTGGATTTCCTTGGGTTGTTTTTCAGAATAAGATGACAGCATTTAAATTTAGTAAATAAATATGTCACTTTTAATTGATTCAAACATGCTAGTAAGTCTAATTAAGCTAGGTTTTGAATTAGCATGGCACCAAACTAAACCACTATAGTTTATTCCATCAATCTTGGTTTCATTCAAACATAGTTTGGAACAAGTTTATTTATTTATTTATTTATTTATTTATTAATTAAATTTATTTATTAAATTTATACCCTGTCCTTCTCCTGGGACTCAGGGCGGCTTACAGGGCAGCATAAAATAACAATATATACAATTAAAAAGGTATTAAATTAAGCCCTATTAAAAACATAATTAAATTTAACCCCCCCTCCCAGTTAATCCAGGCCGGCCAGTTGGAATAACTGGGTCTTCAATTCCTTGCGGAAGGAACGGAGGTCTGAGATTATGCGAAGGGCCGGTGGCAACTGGTTCCACCAAATAGGTGCCTCCACAGAGAAGGCCCTCCCTCTGGGCCCAGCCCGATGGCATTCTGCAGCCGTCGGTTCCCTGAGGAGGCCCGCCCTGTGGGAGCGAACCGGGCGATGGGAAGCTGGAGCCACATGCTCCCTCAAATAAACCGGACCCTGCTCATTAAGGGCTTTAAAGGTTAAAACCATTCCCAATGGCATCATGCCATCATCATGTAAATGGGGTAATTTGCATAAACATACATTTCTTGCATAGTGATGTGTAACATGATGCTTTACACTCCAGTTCAATGGCTTTCTCTCAGTGATGGAAGCCCTTCCTTCCGGTAAATATAAGGTTACACTGTACAATTGATCTTTACAGAAAGTAGAGCACAGACTGGGCACAAAATCTTCTTCCTATGATGGTTTAATTTTTGTAAATAACTAGGGCTGCTAATACCATAAAAGCCACTTATGAAACCCTTTCTACATTTACAGAGTGCACAAACACTACAGAAAATTGTGTTCAGGGCAGGTTTGTGCACCGTAAACTATTATACTCTGCAGGAGATTACTAATACCAAAGGTGCTGCGATAGAAAATCCATGTGGTTAAAATCCATTCCATAATTCAGTCAGATTTCCAGACATGAAACTAAGTTTATAATAAAAGGAGATATATCGTCTTATCCTTCATTAACGTATTACAAATTCTAATCTATATCTATAAAAGAGAAGCCCCCCAAAAAGTATGTTTGTATGTTGTCTATAGAAAACCACACCCCTCCACCAATCTCCCCCAAAATTGACACAGAGGTACCTTTCCACTGCAAAATCAGCACTGTGGGGGTCGCCAAGTTGTAGGGGGGCTCTTTGCTCCCCTAAAAGAGTGGCAAAGAGGACACTCTGCACCAAAACAGCAGCACATCATGTACAGGATGAGTGAGGAGGCAATGTATGCAGAATGGAGCCTCTCCAGCCAATAGAGGCAAGGAATGCAAATCTGGCAAAGAATGCTGGGAATTGTAGGCTGCAGATTTGCTTCCAGCAGAGATCTGCTTGCAGCATGAGGACAGGAACGTCAGGCCCCACTATTCCCCGGGTGAAGCCGGGTAATAAGCTAGTGTTATATATTGAGACAGTGAGTTCTGCAGATTGGTTGCTGTCATAGAGAAAGCCCTTTTAACATTATGACACAACAGGTGATCTTAAAGACAGGCAGATTCACATGGGAATTGATACCATTTCCTGTAGCTTGACAACACTCACAAAGAAACTGGCAGCCATTAAAACTGCAATAGTTAAATAGTTATATGAAGCCCGTACTTTATCCTATTCAAAAAATTAATAAAACTTACTGGGTGGCCCAACATAGAATCTGTTAAAATAGTCTAGCCAAGATATACACAATTTGCAGCATGGTCATGAGACCATGTTTTATGATGGTTTTGCCAAAAATTGACACTTTGTTTTTGGCAAAAGCATGCCATAGTGAAAAACGAGTCCACTTAACAACTGCCACAAAAAACAGTGTAAAATTGGGTTGGTCACATGACCATTCCAATTTATAACAGTTGCAACTTACAACTATAATGGGTAGACTCTGTTATGGTCATAATGTGAAGATTAATTACCTGTATTCCCAATCTATAAACCAGTTCCAGTGAGTCCCTTCTTCTAACTCTTACAGAGTTCTGCTCTCTTGCATTTTCAACAGTTGAAATACATCGTGACTTTTGTGTACTTTGAATTAGAGAATAATTGTCATTCGCCATTTTGTCTGCATTCCATATCACCCAAACAATGTATGCGTCAGATTCGATAAGAACAAAACTTCAGAGCAGTAAGCATAAATATGCTCAGAATCCTTTGAAATCAGAAAATGTGGGACTGGATAGATCCCACTGTGGTTCCTAGTACAGAATAACATCTTCCATTTATTTTCTCTTCAGCTGTTAACAAAATGTTGACCCAGGAAATCAAGACGACCTTTAAACAGGAAGAGGAGGAGAAGGTACAGCAGCACGACCCGCACTTGAAGGACTTTAGAGACGTGCAGAACACATCTGAGGAACATGCGGTCCAGAAGAAACACAACTGTTCCATCTGTGGAAAGAATTTTTGCCGCCGCTCCGATCTTGTCCGACACCAGAAACTCCACTCGGGAGACAGGCCCTTCACTTGCACCAAGTGTGGGAAAGGATTTGTCCAGAGCACCCATCTCATTGCCCATCAGAAGAGCCACACCCGAGAAAAGCCCTACTATTGTCCTCACTGTGGGAGGAGCTTCAATCAGATCTTGAACTTCAACAGGCACCAGAGGACTCACTCCCAGGAGCCCCCCTTCAAATGTTCCGACTGTGGGAAAACCTTCAGCCGCAGCTCGAACCTGATCATGCACCAGAGGACTCACACGGGAGAACGACCCTACAAATGCTTTAACTGCGGGAATAGCTTCAGTCGGAGTTCCACCCTGGTGACTCACCAGAGGACCCACACTGGCGAAAAACCTTTCAAGTGCCAGGACTGTTGGAAGAGCTTCGGGAGACGTTCGACCCTGGTCATGCACCTGCGGACTCACACTGGGGAAAAGCCCTACAAGTGTTCTGACTGCCCTGAAACATTTAGCGTGAAGTCTGGCCTCCTGAGTCACCAGAGAATCCACATGACCGAGAAGCCCTACCTGTGTCTGGAGTGTGGCAAAAACTTCTGCCGCAGCGCAGACCTCATTATACACCAGAGAATCCACACGGGGGAAAAACCCTATCAGTGCAACGCCTGTGGCAAGAAATTTAATACCAACTCCCACCTTGTGACCCATCAGAGGATCCACACCGGAGAAAAACCCTATAAATGCCCCGAATGTGGGAAGAGCTTTTCTTACAGTTCAGTCCTGGTGGGTCACCAGAGACTTCACACAGGAGAGAAACCGTACGCGTGTCTCGAGTGTGGGAAGACTTTCCGTAACAATTCGCATCTCATCACTCATCACAGGGTACACTCGGGAGAGAAACCTTACACGTGCCAAGAGTGTGGTAAAAATTTTAGTGTAAGTTCAAATCTTACAAAGCATCGGAAAATCCATGAAAGAGAGGCGTCCTTGAAATATTCTGAGTAGGAGACACAGTGGATGGGACATTAGCTACTCAAGATGCTTAAAAAGAAGATTAAAAAAAATATATGGCTAGGAAGTCCAAATGTTTGCAGTAAGGAAGGCCAAAATGAAAGTAGACATGAGATAGCAAAGAATGTATAAGTAGTCCTAGACTTATGACCACAATTGAGGTCAAACTTTCCATTGCTAAGCAAGACACTTTACGACCTTTCTTGCCACGATTCTTAGTGGATCACTGCAGTTGTTAAGTTAGTAATATGGTTGTTTATTTTATTTATTTTATTGTTCACTCTTATATGCTGCCCTACTCCCGAAGGGCTCCAGGCGGCTCACGACAATAACAATAAAACAATAAGAGTGATAAAATAGTTAAAATATTTAAAAACCAACAATGCGACTTTTATATAGATATAAACTAACATACACATGCCAGGATCAGGGTTAGGAATAGGGTAGCGAATCCACATTCAGTTGTTAAGTGATTCTGGCTTCCCCATTGTCTTTGCTTGTCAGAAAGTCATCGAAGGTGATCACATGACTCCAAGACACTGCAGCCGTCTTAAATACATGCCAGTTGCCAACCATTCAACTTTGATCATGTGACCATGAGAATGCTGTTAACAGTCAATAGTGTGAAAAACAGTCATAAGTCACTTTGTTGAGTGCTGTTGTAACTTTTGGCAGTAAATGAATGGTTGTAAGTCAAGGACTAGCTATATGCCATATCTTGTATGAAAGGGTTTTATTATTAAAAGATCCCTGATTAATTTTTTTTTAAAGTTCTCTTTAAGAATGGGATATGATGAGGAAGATGTATTAAGTTCAAATTCTGCAACGAGGAAACAAGCATGTTTTTCTTTTTCTCCAAAATAATGTAACACGAAAAAAGTGTATTTGCATACTTTTACTTGCTTACCTGCTATTGCAAAATCCTAATTTTTAATGTATTGTGGAAGCCTAGCATACGGAAATTATGAAAAGATACGGTAGCAGTAGGGAGAGGCGCTTTTTTTTTTTTGGGTAAAGTCACACATCTGGGGGATTCCAGTTGTTTAGGATAGTCATCAAGAAGTGCCAGTCAATCCACTGTGGGGCAAATAATTCAAAATATTGCTGGAACTTAAAATATCTGATTCAGTTCCGCTGTAGCTCCTATGCTGTAAGCCGCTTGAGTGTTGAATCAACAGAAAGGCAGGATATGATAAATAAAGATGGTCTTTTACTTGGCTTCCCAAAGTGTAGGCTAATGTGTGAACCTTAACAGTTTTTATTTAATCTACCAAGGAAGATGAAGATGTGCAAAATAAAATGAATTGCCCCCAAACTAAATCCCTAATAAGACCTAGCTTTCTTTAATTTTTGTGAGCTCATGGGCCCCTGGATTTTCTATGCAGCCTTAAGGATTACAAAGCTAGTTTCATTCCAGCATTCCTAGTTTCCGTGTCAAGATACCTGATTTTGTGCAGATGACTTGTGCCGTCATCTGTCTGGGCGTGAAAGATCTGGTCACAAACATAACCAATGGCTATTGATTTGGTCTTAATTTTTTGCTGACACCCAAAGCTAACTTTGTTGCTGTTAAAGAGTATCAAATCATTGGAAAACTTTGTTTGACAGTATCATGGCAAAGAAACTAGTGTACAGGCAGTTCTCAACTTATGATCACAATGGAGCCCAACATTTCTGTGGCTAAGACAGTTAAGTTAGTTCTGCCCCAATTTGCAACATTTTTTGCCACACTTGTGAAGCGAATCACTGCAGCTGTTAAGTGAATCATAAGGCCATTCTACAAATCTGTCTTCCCCCGTTGACTTTGCCCGTCAGAGGCTGGCTGGGAAGGTTACCAAAGGTGATCCTATGACCCTGGAACAGCGCAACTGTCGTGAATACATGCCAGTTGCCAAGAGCCTGGATATTGATCATGTGACCATGGGGATGTTGCAATGGTTAAGTGTGAAGACCAGTTGTTAGCCACTTTTTTTCAGTGCCGTTGTAACTTGGGTCATTAAATAAATGGTTGTGAGTCAAGGACTCCTTGTAATGTGGTTCACACATTGTGCCAAGCCTTCACTTTTTGTTTGCTTTTAGCCTAGGGTGGTGTGTGAACCCAGACAACGGTGTGTTGTTTAATAGCACTTAAGACTTCTATACCACTCCATAGTGCTTTATATAGCAGTGGTCCCCAATCTTCGCAGCTTGTCGGCCCGGCTTGGGGTAGAGAGGTGAACCGGGCTGCGCACATGCATCTTGACTAGTTGAGCTGCTCACACATGCATGTGCATGCCAGCCCAGCACACATGTGAGTTGAGATGCACACACATGCATGCTGGCCTGTCGCTCGCATGGCCCGGTTGTGAATAGGCCATGGCCAGGTAGTGGGTGGTGGCTCGGTTGGGTGGT
>JANHFQ010001743.1:46526-57524 GCA_032468035.1 Aparallactus werneri
CCTTCCTACAGCACTGTCAAAACCTGGATATCTCATTTCAAGACTGGGCATTTCACTGTTGAAGATGAGCCCCGCAGAGGACGCCCCCCAACCTCAACTGACCTGGCAACCTGAGATGCTGTCCATGAGCTGATTATTGAGGACCGGTGAAAAAAAGATAGCCCAGATACTTGACAACTCACAGGAGCGTGTTGGGTTTGTTATCACCATTTCTGACGTCAAAGATGCTGCTGAGAGCTAGTTTGTGGCCCAACCAAAGGACTTCTATGTGAACGGTCTAGAAAAGCTGCAACTACTGTACATTGTACCAAATGCATCAGTCACAGGGGGGAATATGTTGAATAAATGTGTTATTTCATAACTCTGGCTCTCTTCTTTCTGGGCAAAGTCAGGAATTTCTCAGCACCCCCTTGTACTCTGGAATCTGGGTGGAGTGGAAAGTTACTTAGAATAGAACTCAATGCTGGTTTCACTGGTTATTGAATAAGTGATTTTTCTATTGGTAGCATTGTTTAATATTCAGGTTCAAAATCCTTTCTGAAAAGGAAAGTAATAATTAACTCAACTGTAAAGGATAGCTGGTGATCCTTTAAAATAATTAAAGAGTTGCATGAAATCATCCTATATACTACTGGATAAGTATAACAAAGGTAATTCTATGTGTTTGCATACAAAAAAGTGCTTCCTGAAATAATTTTCCACAGGGATAAAAGAGAGGTCATTTTTGAGAGAATAATGCTCATCCATGTATTGATATATTGCTTTTCTGAAAGCTTTTTGAAGAAGCTCTACCTAATTAGAGAAAGTTGCCAAATGGGTGCAATTTCCAGTAATTTATTTCATAATGCCATGTGCTATACCCCCCCTGAGAACATCACTGTTAATTATTTAATGTATTTGAAATACACAGAGCTCTTTATAAGTATTTTTGATCCAACAGAGATGAAAGGAAAGTCAATGAGAACAAATACTTCTGCAGGAAGCTAGGGGGAAAAAATCAGCAGGAATCAAGATGGTGATTCCATCTAGAATCCTTTGTTTACTAGCTTAGTGTTGATGGATTAAAATTACATAATGTGACCTCTACTGCATATAAAAATGCAATTTTCATAGGTCCTTAGCATGAGTACAGTTTTCACAGGTAGTTATGAGTTTAGGTACAAGAGGAAAACATTATTATTTACTGAAAAAATTATGTTATCTGCAGTCCTTTGATGTACCTTCTTCAGGAAATCTATGTGTCATGATACAATGATTGATAAATTAATCATATGCTACTTATTAAGGCAAAGAGACAAACTAAAAGCACATACAAGCAAAACAAAGGGAAACAAAAGAATGCATTTGCTTTATTTTGGAGTTTATAAATGGAGAAAATAAGTGGAAGCTAAAGCCAGCCTATTCTAGGCATTATCTACTAATTGCCTGAAAGTGGTCCACAGGAAACAACCAACCAGGCAGGAAGAAGGTATCAAGCAGGGAATTAGCCTTGAATCCTCATGCAGTCACAAGAGATCCAGAATTAACTCTCCTTAGAGAGTTCCTTAGAGATTTATCTATCCGTTCCCAAGAGAGGGCAAGCAGTCGGGGGAGTTTCCTGTATAATAGGGAGAATGTAACACGGAGAGAAGAGCATTATGTGGAAAAAGGCATTAATGAAGTGCTGGTAATGTGATCTCTCTTTCTGCATCTTATATTATCATTAGAATTATAAGAATTATAATACAATTATGGATTCCTCTACTATCATTAGGACTATAATGACTAATATCATTAGGACTATAACCCTACTAAAAAGGGAGCATAAACCAAATTTCTTTCTCTTGGGCCAAATCCATCTCCAAGCAATGTTGTTTGCTTAGACCTCTAGTCCCCAACATGTGACTTTGCCAGAGTCAATCAGAAAAGGAATACATAGCAAACAGATGTGGGAAGGCATGTGAAGGAGAAAATTTCCAACAAATCCAGAAATTTTCCAACAAATCCAATACATAGTTGGAGGTTAAGTCATTAGCTTTGAACAAGAACAACACAAGTTAAGCATATTAGTCCATCTGAGAACCCTTTTTTCTTGACCTCTCAAATCCTATCCATATGGACATTTTGAACCATCCTTGGTTAAAATACCAGTTACATGCTCAATACTCTGAACTTTGTGCTAGGAGTTCGATCCTCTCATGTTTCAAGTATTCAGTATTCCATTAGCTTGCTGCTCTTGGCAGTTGATTTTATTTCTTTCTCCTATTAATGGCTTTCATTCCCAGGGGAATTGCTGAAGTTACAATTTGTTCATGGAGCAGAACATAATCATTATCAACACTTCAGCAGCAGATTTTTTTAGAAGTTTGTTCTAAGCTATTGAGTGTCCACTAGCTGAGCAATGCAGCAACTGGAAAGGAAAGACTATAATGAACTAAACGGGGGAAAAGTAATAAAATCTCAGGTAGAAAGTCAAGGTTTAGCTATTGTTATCCACTGAGTGTATGAGGTCATTCATCATTTTGCTATCTCCTTGTTATAATAATGCAGATAATGAATTTAAATCTAAACAATGCAAAGAGCAGAACTATCAAGAGACCTATCCAGTTATTAGACTCAGCATGAATGGAAATCCATTTTACATCATAATATATATTTAACAATTATATATTGACCAAGATTACAGCCTTAGGTAGATTACTAAATTAAAAGGTTCTTGGTTAAATAAGTAATAAATGATAGACATAAGGTATTGTCTCAGGAAGAAAATTCCTAATTTGTTTGTTAATTGATCATATGTTTATTAGTTAAATAAAGTCTTTAATTGCTGTTTAGTTTAACATGTATTTCCTCAGCATATACTAGCTGCCACATATATGCAGCTTTTAAAATCAAAGCAATTTCTTTTTTACAAATAATTTTATTAAGAATTATACGTGTAAATAATAGGAGTTAATACAAACTACAAAAAATACAAATACAAAAATACAAAATAGGAAAGATTGGGTGTGAGACCAGGAGAAGAAAGAAAAAAGAGAAAGAGAAAAAAGAAGCAATTTCTGCATTCAATCCACAGGTAAAACCTATTTTGATAGCATACCACCATATGTAACAAAAAAATAATCTCATAACTAAAAAAGAGCCAGTCTGGTTTAGTGGTTAAGGCACAGGGCTAGAAAGCAGGAGACCATGAGTTCCGGTCGCACCTTGGCTGCGAGAACCATTTGGGTGATTTGGGCCAGTCATTCTCTCTCAGCCCAACCCACCTCACAGGGTTGTTGCGGGAAAAATAGGAGAAGGAAAGTATGTTGGGTATGTTTGCTACCTTGACTTCTTTGTAAAAATAATAAAGTTGGGATATAAATATAAGTAAAATAAATAAATAAAATCAAAATGCTATATTAATCTTTGTCAACAAAAGTCCTTTAAGGGCACCCAGATAACTATTTTCTTCTTTTAACTCTGATTGAACAAGCCAATTTTATAAATCTTCCCCAATTTTTTTAAAGTTCTTTGAGCCCTTCAAAGAAGTCACAGTGTTTCAAACTGAAAATCTTTCAGAAATTTAACAGATTTCTTCCGCATCCACAAGTAAATGTATTCTTTTGTTTGTCACTTTTAAAAAACTGTTAACAAATTTTAGCAGAGCTGTTTTCTATATCCAGAAATATTTTTTTAAATTTAATGTTTGTTCATCTCCTTTAGGGAATAAATCATCAATCAGGGCCATTTTTATTCATTTAAATTATCTCTCAAAGTCATTTCATAAACATCCAATGCAACATATTCTTGTTCTACAACTTCATTAGAACATGCTCTGCCAACTTTATCAATCGTCTGCTTTATTCTGTCCAAATGCTTAGCTGAAAAATGTTGAAAAGTTTGCATTAAGGATTTCTGCTCCATTTTCTTTATCCTCTGGGTCTAGAGACCAGCCTTCAAAGTCTTCTTATCATACCTTCCAAAAAACAATCTCCATGTTCCCATGAGAAAGGATCGTCTAAGCAATTCAAAGCTATAATTTCAAATCCCCCTGGGCCCTTAATCTCTTATTAAATTTTCAAAATCCATATACTAAGCACTTTTGCTATATAGTTTTAAAAAATCATATATTTTTAAAAGTTTTAAAATCAAATGTACATCATCATCTTTAAAGTAGAGGGAAACTCACCCAATGAATGCCGTAAAACTTTGCCAGTCTCAGAGGTCTTAATCTCTGCAATATGCAAAGGGGAAAAAAAAAATCTAAAAAAGTGGTTAAGATATAAGGCTCAGTCAAGTTTAGTGTCCATAAAGGCTGCTTTGTAAATTTGAGCTTGTTGTAAATCCCAATTCCCAGTTGCTTTACTTATAAGCCAACTATAAAATTGACAGTTTCTGTGGCCTACTCTTGATTAGTAGCAGCTGTCTGGAATCCCATGGATGATCTCAATAATTTCTTCTTTGTTCTGGTGAGATTACCTTAATTCAGACGCAACATTGTCTTGCTAGCTAGCAACAACCAGCAGATTGTCCATTTGCCATAGTACTTATAGCATAGCAGTAGCAATAGCATTTAGACTTACCGTAGATACTAACCCATAGTGCTTTACATCCTTGGTTTACAGAGTCAGCATATTTCCCCCAACAATCTGGATACTCATTTTACAGACCTTGGAAGGATGAAAGACTGAGTCAACCTTGAGCCTTACAGAATCAAACTCCAGATTGTGGGCAGAGTTAGCCTGTAATACTGCATTCTAACCACCACGCCACCAGGGCATGAAGTCCCAGGCAATTTCTCTATATGTAACCTTTTAAAAAGTCTTATTCTTTCAGTAGCTGGAAGGAATTGCATTTCATCATCCAGCTGAGTCACACAGGAATTGTTAGTCGAGGACATAAGGAAGTTGTTCAAATCCATGGCCACAATAATAACTCTATGTTGAGTATACATGGACAATCTGTGGTCTCCCATATGTGGCACTTCTTCCAGAATCCCTCACCACTTGCATGGCTGATAGAGCTTGTGGGAATGGTACTTTAACCAAATTTAGCATACAAGCTGCCTACTGCAGCATAGATTGTTCCATTGATCTAGTCTTGGAATTGCTAGGTTGCAAGTTGGACAAGAGGTTATTTTTTATTATTATTTTTAAATACAAAGCTGATTTCTACTGTAGTCTTTAAACAAAGTTCAGGATATAGATGTGAGTATTAATTTACTTTTGTTGGCTTCAAATGCTCCCTATTATGCACAAACTAATAGATTTTTTAAAAATCCAACGTAAATCTCTTTATTAAGGCTATATACATCAACATAACAATATATGGATTACATAGGGTGCCACTTGCATTCCATTTTTAAGAGAATCAAAAGCAGACCTTATATACTGGACACACATACACACACACACACTTGCGCATAGACAGAAGTGTCACCTTTTACAAATGATTCTTCCTGTCAAGATCTCATGATCACAAATCCCACCAAAATATGAACTTGAGTTTTGTACATTCCTGAATAATGTTATGGCTTCCCAGTACCTTGTAAAATGTAAAAATGTTGACTTCCGGTAGTGATGTCACAGTGAAGCGGATCGGGGAAACAGGGCTCTGTTATTCTCATGTGATTTCGCCTCTCTGAAGACCCACAGAGAGGTTAATGAAGGTGGAGGGGAAACCCTGAAGACTGCGTAGAGAAAGACAATCTCCTGCTAGAATGAAGGGAAACCCCTTGGAGCTTACAGGAGAGAAGATGGTCAGCATGACCAATCCGAAGCTGTGACTGTTTGGTGAGAGACAGGAAGGGAAAAATTAAAGAGAAATGTGGCTGTTCTGATGAGAACTTTCTAATCTTCTGCAAGTGAATTTATCCTGATTGAGTAGTAGAAAAGTGCAAAAAGTGGGACTCAAAAAAGGTTGGAGCAGGATTTCTGTCCCATGAAAATAGAGGCAACTGAGCATATCCGGGAGAGAATGGCAGAAATGATTATAAAGGAACTGAGTCTGAGTTAGAGGAAAGTCCAGATCAATTATTTTGAAAGAACTTTAAATATTTGAAGATTAGTTATTAGTTATTAGTTATTATTATTTTTTGGACTGACATTGGATTTAGAAGAGAAGGTTTTTCAGCATTAAAAAAAAAAGAGTGAATTAACACTAATGTAATTGTAAATGTCAATTGTTATAGTGTTGCTATTAGTATTCTATGACTATCACTAAGTGCTCTATCCTATTACTCTTGCTGAATGCATCTTATTATATTATTACTCTTTTCCTTTATGTACACTGAGAGCTTAAGCACCAAATACAAATTCCTTGTGTGTCCAATCACACTTGGCCAATAAAGTATTCTATTCTATTCCATTCCATTCCATTCCATTCCATTCCATTCCATTCCATTCCATTCCATTCTATTTCAATAGGAAATCCAGATTCACTTAGCAACCATGTTACTAACTTAACAAATGCAGCAGTTCACTTTAACAGCTGTGGCAAGAAAAGTCATAAAATGGGGCAAACTCACTTAACAAAATAAATCAGCAACACAACTCACTTAGAAACATAAATTTTGGGCTCAATTGTGGTCATAACTCAAGGGCTACCTACCTGTATTATGTGGTAGTTAGAATGTATGGCTAAAATTGGATGCATCCAAATAGAAGCCCATGTTTTATCAAAAGCAGCTGTCTTTCAGTCTCCTTCACTTCACAGGGCAAGGATGAATTCTTGGAGGTGGCATGTAAAATGTTTATAATTATAAGAAGAATGGTACCTTTTCCCTGTTGCTGTGTGCTGTTAGGGACCGATGAGCAGCTCCCCTTAAGGCAGTCCTGTAATTGTAAAAATTGCCAGTAGGATCCATCTGGTGCTGAAATAAGAGGGAGTGGTGAGATGTGAAGAGAGAAGGGCCATGTGTAAGTTCTCAAGTCAGATAAAAGCTGGTATTATCTTTCCATCACAGAGTTTATAACTTGATAAATAGGCTAAATGACACAGGTGAATTGAGAGGATGACTTGATTTTTCCCCCTGCAGGCCAGTCACTTTCTGTTAATCTCCTTTTATTCTCTCTCAAGTCTATAATGCTTTTATGGAATAAATTCCACTCTTCTATGAGAATTTTTCCATTCTGGGATTTCTGGATCAAGAATCTAACATGGTATGAGAATTCCATTTAATCACGTGACTCTCGATTATTAACATTCAAGTGTCAACAAATGTATAATTCTCAACATATTACCTCAAGAATAAAAAACTTGGCTGTTTTCACTTTTGACCAGGTCTTCTTTAGCCTAGATACTGGACTCATGTTCATTCCGGCTGGAGGGAAAGAAGATGACCAATGGAGGAGAACATTAAGAAACAGAATAATTGTTGAATATCCTTAAAGCGATACAGAAATGACATTGGCACACTTACAGATGATTGCCATCAGTGAATTAAAGTTCCCTATGTTAAAGCACTCCCGGGCAACATCGATGAAGAATTCGATGACGTGTGCCCTCTGCTTCTTTTTGGCAGGCTGTAATAAATAAACAAGCAGATGAAAATGTAAAAAATGTCATCACTCCACCAATAGGAAATGTCCTATTTTTACTGCTCAAACGGTTTACCATGTTGGATAATCTCATCCAATCACTTTAGATTATTGGCATCCACTCCTGGCAGTTATAGGAATCAAAATTCTCATTAGACAGTGACCGAAGCCTAGTATGCCAGTAAAAAAAACAAACTTCACCGCTGATCTGACAAACGTACACGCTAAAGACAATTAATTCCAGAAATATTCTGTCTAGCAACTTATCAGTACAATGACAACTATTATAGTTGTCCATATTTTTCCAGGCTTCAATTAAATAGATAAACAGCAAAGGCATTCTCAATGTCTGTCTTAGTTCTGCAGACCACAAACAAGTTCGTCTTTTCTCCACTGTATATGTTAGATGGGGCTCTATTTCACCATTAAAGAGTGGGAGTCTTCCTGGACTCAGAGTTCCCGCTCAATGAACGGATGGCAGCTGTAACCAGGAAGGCCTTTCCATGGCTTCATATGATATGTCAGTGGTTTATTTTTCTAGATCAGGGACTCTTCAGATAGATACTCGTGACCTGGTCATTGCTTGAGATTTACTGCAACATTTACTGCAACATTTCTATGAAATGCAGGCAAACGTAAAGCTTTTATTCATTTTATAGAAAAGACAAAACTTGCTCGAACAATTATTTTTAATGAGAGAAGAAAAAACAATCCTCCTAAGAATTTATTACCAAATGCTTTCAAAATGTCATAATCATGCCATCAGTATAACAGGATCTGACTTACCATGCAAATTTCTGTTGCTACAAGATAGCAGAGTCTATTGAACCATTTCACGTAAGCTTCAAGATTACTAGTCTTCTTCTGTTCACTGAAACAAGGCTGCAAATTAAAACAAAAAACAAAATATGACGTACCCTAAATCCTCCAGGTTTTTCTTTTTTGAGCTTTGGTTGTTTTAAATTATCGAAGCTATCTAAAAGTGTTGCTCAACTGACAATAGAATGTATATTTTTGAACATGTGCACATGTGTACACATGGCTGCCTGACAGACCAGGCACGTGGCTCTCTGTTTTAAATATAAAAAGATGAGAAGTGTCAGATGTCTTTGATTTCACAGCCTGCATACAGCCCTTTCTGCAAATCAAACCAATGCACGATGAACAATTCTGTTTTGCCAACAGCAACTGTTCAGAATGCTTCCCCCCTCCTACACTCACTGAGATATTAACAGGCAGGATAGTACTATTCGCAAAGAGCAACAAGAATCTGGGAAATGAACTCAGAGGAATGTCCTTTTTTGTGTAACAGCCACATTTCATCTATGCCTTCAACAGAGTTCTCCAATGTTGACAAATGCAATGGTTGACGCTGTCGTCGGAGTTGTCTAACATAAAACAATATTTCTGAGAATGAGAGGGGAAGACATGACAGCAAATGCCCTGGTTCTTGATTGGAATGTTATTTGCTTTGAAGAATTGTTTCTTTCAGAAGATAATACCTTTGCTACTGATCTCTTTATTTTGCACTACCTCTATATCATCAGTTACCATGAAACAAGTCACCCAAGTGGCAAAATTTATCAGCAAATGTCATTCTTGTGACCTAAACATTTTAGACAGAGGTTCCTAGGCAACTGCTCAGGACTGGGACCTCCCAGCTCTCTTTCAAATGAATTTCAATCTAGGGACTTAAGGTGCAGTTCAATAACATCTACTCTGTAGATATTCCCACTGAGTCCAATGGGACTTGTTCCCAAGATGGTATGCAGACTCTGCAACATTAAACTACTGAAAAAGATTGCAGCCGCAGAAAGTATTTTAAAAACATTTATGAATCTGTATTTTGAAATATTTGTATAACTTTTAGCAACCACTAGAGGGTATCAGGAAATATTAGAACAAATATCTCTTATTAATGTTATAATTTCTAGCTCAGGCCTTAAGGATACAATAAATCAATGAGGAGGAAGTTTTTACGCAGAGAAAAGGGGATTCCCATAAGTGGAATAAATGTAGAAAAAGATGCCATTGGGATTTTTGGTTTTCATAATATTGGCAAATTTCTCCATTGCAGAAAACATCCCCTAAGGCTAAAGTTGATTAATGAGAGATGATGGAATTTTATATAAAGCAGGAAGTACTTTTAAAATGCAAGTAGCCTGAAGCAAATTCAGTGTGATGGAATATAACTAGAAAAGAAATAACATTGCTGTTGTGGTTCATGGCTAGAGACGGCAAAAGTCATTTAAAGTGACGTAAGCATCCTTTTTTATATATATAGCAATCTTGCTTAGAATGATATTTTCTAGTTAACAAATTATTTTGAGTTCTATTTCCTACTACAGGTAGTTCCCGACTTACAACCATTCATTTAGTGACCGTTCAAAATTACAATGGGACTAAAAATGTGATTTATGACCATTTTTCACACTTACAACCATTGCAGCATCTCGATGGTCAAAATGATCAAAATTACATGGGAACTTGTTTAATATGATGGTTGCAGTCTCCTGGACTCCTGTGATCCCCTTGTGTAACCCTCTGACCAGCAAAGTCAATGGGGAAGCCAGATTCACTTAACAACCTTGTTACTAACTTAACGATGGCAGTGATTCGCCTAACAACTTGACAGAAAGGTTGTAAAATGGGGCAAAGCTCACTTAGCGACTATCTTGTTTAGCAACAGAAATTTTGAGCTCAATTTTGGTCATACGTCGAGGATTACCTGTACTTTTCAGTTCACTTTCTAGAATGCTTTTTATTCTTTCATATCTTTCATATCTGATATGCTATCCCTAATTATTTCCTTACTTTCTTCCCTTTGCTGCCGCCTTTCCTTTTCAATCCAGATACATTCAGTGCTGAATTACATTAACACATTATCTCTCTTTTCCTTGATTCTTAAAACTTGCTGACTAATTTAACTTAATTTAATTCCAGACATTCTTTTTTTAATTTCCACCAACATCTACTTCTTATCCATTTTTATTTCATTTAATAGCAAAGTCCGCTTTGTTTTCTATAGATTAGATAGGCCTCTAACTAAAAATATTGTTTTGGGTACTGTTATACAATGGCCAGATTTTGCAAATGTTAAATAAATAAAAGGATATGCGGCAGTACAAGCAAGGACCACTGTACCAATGCACATTGTGATGTGTTCTTTGCACCAAGAGATCAGATTTAGCAACATGCTGCTCACAAGATTCAAAGAAACAAGCTCCTCTTCCTCCCACTAAAGGACCGAAATTGTGTGAAATTGCACAAAAGTCCTGAAAAGGTTAATTGATCCTTGACATGCCAACTACTGTACATACTAACTGTTGTGACTCAGCAGAGGCCTGAGGCACATTTGTCCAAGGAGTCAGACTTGGACGATATGGAAAGCATGTCAGACAGGGCTGACGGCAAACACTCCGCAGCATACATCGGAAGAGAGCAGTGGGGAGGAGGAGGAGTGGAGAGATGCTAGGAATAGAAGACATGCTAAGAGGAG
>JANHFQ010001744.1:99965-112982 GCA_032468035.1 Aparallactus werneri
GGCAAAGACTTTTTTTTAATTAAGGCATCACCCAGGTAAGTGCAGGGCCCACGCAGAGGCTCTGGGAGGGCGAAACATTCCTGCAAGTTCCAGAAGGCCGGAAAAGGACCCGTTTCCAACGTCCCGAGCCCAGGGAAGGCTGTTTTCGCCCTCCCAGAAGCTCGAGGAAAACCTCCAGATCCTGAGGAGGGTGAAAGCATCACCTCATACACCATGGTGCAGCAGGCTGACAGGGCCACGCCCATCATGGCCATGCCTATCCAGCAACCAGGCAGAGAACCCGTTGCTAAAAATTTTGGAGCCCACCCCTGGTCATCATAAGTCACTCTTTTCACTGCAGTTGTAACTTCAGACAGTCACTAAACAAACTTGTAAGTCAAGGACTATCTATATATGTGTTCTCTGTCTCTGTAGGTTTTTAAAAGAAGCTCGACAGCCATCTGTTATGGGTGGTTTAAATGATTTTCCTGCATACTGCAGAGGGTTAAACTAGATCACTGTTTCTCAATTTTGACAACTTTAAATTGTATAGCCCAACTCCCAGAATTCCCATCTTGCTGTCAGAGGAATTCTGGGAGTTGAAATCCCCACCAGTTTAATTATAATTTTCATATTTAATGAACATATTTGAGGATTAATATAAATCTGTTCATGTTTTCACAGTTTAAGAGTACACATGCACTCGTCTCCTCTCCCCTGTTCCAATCAGCAAATTTCAGACAATCCTTTCATATGTTAGTAGTTTTTATCTAATAGCTGTAACATATAATTCTTGATTGAATAATAAAATATTAAATTAGTGAATTCTGACAGAAGAAACAGTATAAAATCAATAAGCGAAAGACATAAATTATTAATGTGAATTTGAAACACTTAATATAAAATCCTTTCAGTTCTGTGCAAATATCGAAGCAGTTGTCAGCTTGAAAGGATAATTTGTTTCCTTAGCATCAAATTTCTGTCAAGTTTATTTGAAATGGACATTGAAAAATAACACTGTGCAGTTGCTAAGGAACATCTGTACTGTAATTAATGCAAATAGGTTTTCACAATCACCCATCTGTTGCTTAGCTGCTTGGTTTTCATACAAATCCAGTTAATGAACTTAGCCACCTGCTCTTTCCAATAGTCCTTTGCAAGTAATTTGAAGAATAAAAAAATACTATGTAAATGTTTTAAATATATATTTATATGGAGATAGTTTAAAAATATTATTCTGCAGATTTTTGTAAAAATGAATTTTGTATATTAAGTTTTGTTCTAGTTTCAAAGAAGATAAAGTATCTAGCTACCATATTTATACTGCCAACCATCTCAATAAATCCATTCCTTTATTACACTCCACCATGCCTATCACAAGTTCCTCTTGTGGATTAATTAACCTTGAAGAACAGCATGAAATGGATACATTGTAGAGAAAGATTTAGCAGAACTAGAGATGGAAAATTTCCTGAAAGTTTGAAGAAATTGGGAGAAAAGTCTTTCTCTTAAGAAAATAAAGTGAAAAAATCAAAATATGACAACCCTTTTTAATATAGGTAGTCCTAGACGTATGACCACAATTGAGCCCCAAATTTATGTTCCTAAGTGAGAAATTTGTTTAGGGAGTTTTGCCCCATTTTATGACCTTTCTACTGTTGTTAAGTGAATCACCGCAGTTGTTAAATTAGTAACACAGTTGTAAAGTGAATCTGGCTTCCCCATTAACTTTGCTTGTCAGACAGTCACAAATGACTCACATTACCTTGGGACACCATGGGGATGTTGCAATGGTTGTAAGTGTGAAAAATGATCCTACGTCACTTTTTCAGTGCCGTTGTAACTTCGAATGGTCACTAAATGAACTGTGGTAACTCAAGGACTGTATTTGCTTCACATATAAATCAATTACTAAATGCTGTTACCATTATCTATCCCATTCCCAGAAGAGTGGAGCCATTTTGAACAGCATCATTTTATGCATTCTGAGTTCTTCCAAGTGCTGTGATTTAAGAAAAACCTCCCATATAGCCAAGTTAACGTTCCCAATATTATGGGCTTAGATTGAGTGGGGTGATTTGGAATGGGGGAGGGTTTATTAGGTTAAAGCAGCAGTTATTTAAACATAGTTCATGCTTACTTGGTGAAGAAAGGAGAATGTTCTGTCCCAGGCTACTAAAAGATGCTCCGAGCCAGCTCTTAAAGCAAAAACCTTCCTTTTATTTTACGAAAAAACACGGACTTTCTCTGTTACCAGTAATTGTCATGACAAACCTGCAAATTAGTCTGGGAAAACTGCCAAGTAGAATAGGAGTCCAAAGATAACTGTAAACACACAGTTCCTGAGGCAAGCGCAGGAATCAGTGTCCAAGAACAAGAAACTCAAGCAGAGTTAAACAAGTTGTTCCCTACGATTGCCACTTCCTGTTCGCTCCTCTTTATGCCTTAGGGGACTGGCCAGTCACCGATCACCTGTGGTCTTGCTTCCCCGTTGGCGCCTTTTTCTGACCTTGCTCCTGTCTTCTTGCAGCTCTGCACGCACATACATTGATAACAGGCTCTAGTTCAGTGCTGTTGAACCTTTCCGGTATCGCGTGCTGAAAGTGGGGGCACGTCCAGGGCGGCATGGCCCTGCAACACCCCCTCCCCCCCCTGAGCATGCATGTGATGCGGCAGAGCCAAAAAACAGCTGACTGGCTCTGCCATGCCTAACAGCTGAGCTTCAAACTATTAAATTTAGCTACCAGTTCTAGAAGGGAGTGCATGCATGCACAGTGGGGCTAAGCTACATGTCAGCTTGTGTGCTAACCGACATGGCTCCATGTGCCACTGGGGCATCTGTGCCATAAGTTTGACACCACTGCTCTAGTTGTTCTGCCTCACCGCTGCCGAGTCAGAAGGCATCTGATAACTGGCAAGACGGCTCTGGCCTCATATCTGCCTCAGATGCAGAGCCGTCTTCCAAGCCTTTCCTAGAGTCGAAGCCTGGCCCAGGTGCCTCCCCCATCCTCCTCACTGTCCAACTCAGCTGCCAAACTCTGCTGGCCTCGGCCGAGTCACAATAGAGAATGACTGTTGCCATGAATACTAGTAACACTTCTGATGTTATAAACTATAAACGTGAAGATTGCTGCCAGTATTGGCAGGTATCGTGTAACAATCACAATTGAGATCAGCAACTGTACTTACCGTTGTACTTCACCTTTGCTTTGCAGATCTGCGAAGATCATAAATGACAAACATTGGTTGCGGTTATTTTTTTCATCATGGTCATAACTGCAAATGGTCACTCAAGGGGGCAGTTGCTAAACAGGGCCCACCTATGAATTGGCTTGTTGTGTTTCTAACACATATGTAAACTCTGCGTAAAGGTAGTCCTCGACTTAACCCTTTGTTTAGTGATGTTCAGAGTTATAACAGCAGTGAAATAAGTGGCTTATGATTGGTTTTCACACTTAACAATCGTTGTGGCATTCCTGTGGTCACATCATCAAAATTCTGGCACTTGGCAACTGGCATGTATTCATGACAGTTGCATTGTCCTGTTCATGTTATCACCATTTGTAACTTTCCCCAGCTGGCGTCTGACAAGCGAAATCAATGGGGAAAGCCAAATTTGTTTAATCACTGAATGAGTCACTTGACAGCTGCAGTGATTGGCATAACTGTGGCAAAACGATTGTAAAATGGAGCAAAATTCATTTAACAACTGCGTTGCTTAGCAACAGAAATTTTGGGTTTAATTGTGATTATACATTGAGCGCTACTTGTATTCCCTTGAGCTCTAGTAATGTGCTTCAGCACACATCTAAAACTGGAAATTCAATTATTAGTTTTGTATAGGATTGTTGAACATGGTTTCTGTATGTGTCTCTCCTGGATCTTAATGTTTTTAACCTTCAGGATACATTCAGAATCACAAACCTCAGTGTTATGATTAAAAACAAGCCATTGGGCAGTTTTTGTATATGTCAAAAATAATCTGGAAGAATTGTCACCACTTCTACACCTTGAGAAATAAAGGAACAAATATTTTGTTTTTATTTCCTTTTTCTATGGCTGAAGTTCTCAAAGGATTTTTGTGATGTCTGGATGCAGAATACAGTATTTGAACTCTTGAATTTTGTTTCATCAAGTAATAGCCAGTGGACAATGTTCCAGTGCAGGCAGTCCTCAAGTTCCTATATAATTGAGCCTGGTAGTTATAGTCATCATAATTATCAAGTTTCTCTTCAAGAAAATTAGGAGATATGAAGGGAACGTTTCATGCAAAGTTGGACTATAAGAAAGGCTGAGCGCCAAAAAATTGAGGCCTTTGAACGCTGGTGCTGGTGAAGACTCCTGCGAGTCCCTTGGACTGCAAAGAGATCAAACGGGTCAGTCCTAGAGGAGGTCAACCCTGACTACTCTTTAGAAGGTCAGATCCTGAAGATGACACTTAAATACTTTGGCCACCAAATGAGAAGGAAGGACTGACTGGAGAAGAGCCTAATGCTGGGAAACATTGAGGGCAGAAGAAGAAGGGGGTGACAGAATGAGGTGGCTGAATGGAGTCACTGAAGCAGTTGGAGCAAATTTAAATGGACTCCAGGGGATGGTAGAGGACAGGAAGGCCTGGAGGAATGTTGTCCATGGGGTTGCGATGGGTCGAATACGACTTCGCAACTAACAACAAAAAATTATAGTCAAAAGTCATGACTGTTGTAAAGTTGGTCATCAGATGACTGGACTGGATTTTATGACCTTTTTATGGACATTGCTAGGCAAATGCTGCAGAAATTAAGTGAACCCATCATTCATTATGGAATTTTTTTCTGGAAACGAAGTAAACTTTGGGTTCTTTAAAAACCATACAATCATGGGCATGGGACCATGGGGTGCTGCAAACAACCACATATGGGGGGCATGCATAAGTGCACTAACTTGTCTATTGTCCCTGTCGTTTTATTTTTATATTATTCGTGTTTTTGTTTGACAAATAATAAATAAATAAAAATGCATGCCAGTTGTCAGATGCCCAGGTTGCAGGGGCAGAAATCATAACTTTGGAACCAGGTCATAAGTAGCCTTTGGAGGTCTGTCCTAACTTCGAACGATTGCAAGTCATAAGTCGACTGTAGAAGATTATGCTTGTTTTATTCTGAGCTTGAAACAAAACAAGCTTTACCATTCATTCGAATCTCTACCATATAGAGTTTATAAGAATTCAAATTTTATAATTCTATATGTCTTTCAATTAAATAGGTTTTAAAAATAATTTTTATGAAGTAAGGAATAAATAGCAATATATTAACACTCCTTATCTATTTTATCTTATTAGCAAATGTTTCATAACCCCATTCTTATTTTTGTTACCAAAACAAGGAAGGTATTTCCAATGTGGCTTTCTATCCATAATGAAAGTAATTCAAGGAACACCTTGAGCAACCAGAAGCGTTTTTCTGCTCATGCAAAATATTTATAAATCCACTATATTATAATTCTAACAATTCCTTTTTCTACCTCTTTTTAAAATTTCATTGTATTGGTTCTCAATTTAGTATGAATTTACGAGAAGTTCTAAAGAAATATGGAAAAGATGTTGGTCTCCATATAAAGGCTGTGCGGTCCTATAGTCAGCAGTTATTCCTGGCCTTGAAACTTCTGAAAAGATGCAACATTTTACATGCTGATATCAAGCCAGATAACATTTTGGTAGGTAATCTCGGTTAAAGTTCTATAGCAGTTTTTTGAAAGAGACAGAAGTATTATATTATTTATGTTATTTATGTTAATTTTCAGCTGCTATGAGAATGAAAAATCTTTATCCTGCAAAATATCTAAAGAGATATTTTTAATGCAATAAAAATACATTACAATTGTCAGTTGGTATAAACTTACTGACTATTCTGCAAAAGTTATTTAAAACTTTGATGGTTCGTCCTCCATCAGCTGTAACATTACAGCTGAATTGCCATATCAGTTGCTCTCATTGTTATACCGTCATTGTATTTTTTTGTGTGCAGTCCCAAAATAATCTAGGGATTACCCTGGCAGGTAAAAAGGAGGGATTTGTATTGAAAGTTCAGGTGATATGTAGAAGAGTATTTTGCCCATTGTATCTCAAAAGTGGAAAAATGTGAGTGGCTTATGGCAGGGATGTCAAACTCAAGGCCCGGGGCCTGGATGCAGCCCACGGGGTGCTTAGATCTGGCCCACGGGACCGTCCTGGAAACAGTGAAAGACTAGCCCATAGTGCCTCTGCCAGCGAAAACAGAGCTTGGGATTGCTGTGTGTGGCCCTCTCAAGCTGTTTTCGCTGGCAGAAGGTTCCAGGAGGCCGTTGCAGCTGAAACGGAGTTTGGGAGTCCCTTTTCGCTGGCAGAGAGCTCGGGCTGCCACAGGTACCCGCAACAAGAGTGACGTCGAGCTGGCCACGCCCACCATAGCCATGCCCCTGCCCCCTCCCCCCAGGTCAAATACAACCCTGATGCAGCCCTCAATGAAATCGAGTTTGACACCCCTGGCTTATGGAGTATTGTGACTTCATTTTTATTGAATTATCAAATGTATAAATTCCAGTTGTTTTTGACAATGTTGCTACAACTCCTCTTTAATAGCAAATGTACCTTCACAAGTAAGATCAATACATTGCAACGTAGTTAACTTCTCAATATTTTGACATTTTTTGCTTAGAATATGAAAGTAACCAGCTGTATTAGACCAAGGAGTTATTGTGTCCACTATTCTGTTTCTTAATAGCCTATAGCAAATCATTTTAAGTGTAATGATTAGCATGTCTCTCCCTCCCTCCCTCCCCAAAAAAGAGAGATTTCTATTGAAGGTTTATATGTGTGTGCATACACACACATGCATATAATAGTGCCACTTACTACATCTATAATAGGATTAATTATTACTTTTGCTTCTTTTAGGTGAATGAATCAAAAACCATTTTAAAACTTTGTGACTTTGGATCAGCTTCACATGTTGCTGACAATGATATCACACCCTACCTTGTTAGTCGATTTTACCGTGCTCCTGAAATTAGTAAGTTAATCTACTCTTAATTTAGGTTAAAATTATTAATAAACATTAATTTAACTTTTATCAGAGTTTTATGATTGATATCATTCTTTGGTGTGATATGGGATAAGTATAATCCTTATTTAATATGACAATGTCTATAGAAATTGGAATCTTAGAATCTCTGAAGCTTAGATTACAGCTGAATGGAAGGTAGGGGCCACTTTAAAAATTTCATGGTTTGGGGGTTTAGACTCTTTAATCTCTTAAGTCCTGTTGAGAAATATGCAGCCACTTTTGTTTTTTTCTAGGATCTTTTTCTAGGATTTGTTCTTCCCAATCTGTTTTTCACTTGGTTGATTCTCTCCTTACAACTTGGTTCATCTATCCTTTTTGGTCCCTCCTTCTGTTCATTGGAAAAGTCCCTGCATCATCTGAGTATCTGCCTGACAAATGAAGAATTTACCATGGAATTTTGCATTTATCCTTACTCATCCTGCTTTTTCAGATTGAATGAAAGTCAGAAATGCACATTTGAAACAAGATAATGTGAGGACTTTGCTACATCATGCAGTACTATTTTACCCAATCTCTCTTCATGTACCGCTTAATAGTTGATTCTCCAGTGGGAACTCCTCGGTGCTCTCGGTGCTTGTCAGCAGGCAAGTCTTGCTGTTAAAGGGGGTGGGGCCAGCCGAGATCCCCAGTCTGAACTTGCCTCTGCAAGCGGAAACTTGCTCCTGCAGTTGTTCTGCGAAAAAGAAGAGATTCGTGTTAGCCTTTTCTACATTCGGAGGTACGCTAGCGTTTTATTTAGAAGAAGAGCTCTTAATTTTTCTACCTAAACTTAGAGCGCCGCTGAATCCACGATCGGGGTTTTTTCGGCTGGTTCCACTCCTTTCAGCAAACCCAGCAGGGGGCTAAAGCCCAGGGTTACAGGAGGGATTCTATCTATGGAAGAAATCACGGGCTACTAGAGAATCTCCCTCCCAGCTGAGCCACCAATACGAGAGAATCTCCCTTCCGCTGAGCCACCAATCCAGATCTGTATCGCGGCAAGCAGATCCGTCGCCACCACGGCTTCCCCTGCCGATACCCGCCCACGCGGTTCGGCCACGAGCACCTCTACAGGGACTTGCCCTACCCTTAACGCAGGGCAGAAAGCTCCCGCCCTTAGAGGAAGCTGGGAGATCCGACATTGTATTTTTTGTCAAGCCCCGAACCGCATGGGGTTTTTTTCTTTGCCAGCAAGTCAGCCAGCAGCCGTTTAAGTTTCCCGCCGTTTGACGGGCAGCGGCCATTTTTAGGGGGGAAATTCAAACCGGAGCTCCCCCCTTTATCTGATTGGGAATCGGCAGTCTACTTCTACCCTCCCATTATTAGGATTATGATTATTATCATTTTTATTATCTTTATTATTACGATTGGCTATTATCCAAGGTCCCTTTCCACTGGAGAGCAGTAGTGGAACCTTGTGAAGTATTATTAAATATTAAATAAATTAATAATATTAAATAATATTAAATTAGTAATATTAAATATTAAAAAAAGATAAAATAAAATAAAATGGAAAAAAGAGAAAAAGGAAGTGACAAGGAGAGCTTGAAAAGGGAATAAGGAAGGAGGTTGATATGAGATGAAGAGATGGAATCAGTCCTTCATGGGGTTCATCGAAAGGCCTGGGGGCCGAGGGGTCACCCTCGGCCCGGCAGTGCTACCCCTGGCCTGGGGGCAGAGAGACATTCCTCGGCCCGGCAGTGCTACATCTTTACCTGGGGGTGGAGGCTTCACTCTCGGCCCGACAGGACGTCTTCTGCCACTTTTGCCCACACGAAGAGGACACCCTTCTGGCAGAAGTTGGAGCAGGGAACCTCACAGAGAGATCCTTTGGCCTCGTCCTTGGACACCCTCTCAAGACGCCTTTACCCTCTCCTGGGTCAGGAGAAGGAGGAGGGAGGATCTGGCCAGCCTGCCCTCCTTACTATACGGCTCTTTTTTCTTAAGAGGTTTCCCCCGATGGGGGTGACCAACTTACCATTCTACATATCACCTGAAGTCCCCTGGGTTATCTCAACGCAGTAGGAGACAAAGGAAATCCTAACAGTCCCCCTCTTGTCTTTCAGATTAGATGGAACCTCATCAAACATCTCACCACACCTCGATCATGGAGGAACTTTGTTCTTCGATTCAAGACATGGTCAAATCCTCAGTGGCGGACTCCATGCTAGGGGTCATGGATGATATTAAGAAAATACTGGCTCCAATTCTGGATGAATATCCTACTCCCCGAGGTCAAAGGGAAAAGTGCCCCGCTTCCCCGGTTCACGACTCAGTCGCACCAGACCTGAAGGTTCCCCGTGCCGGATTTTCAGTGACCATTGACTCGGGTACCACCGTGGTAGCTGCCGATCTCTCGGAGGGTGAAGTGGAGGAAGAGGAGGAACAGGACCTCCCGGAGGAATCGGACTACCTGGCACTGGAACAGGAGGAAGACCCTCCAACCAGTCTTTCGGACCGACTCCTAGAGGCCGACCAGCACTCCAGGGTCCTCAAGAGTATCCTATCTACCCTGGGTCTGGAGTCCTTCCTGGAGCCCACACCAACCACCTCTACCTCTACCTCCGCCTTCAACATCGCCGCGGTGTCGCCACGAAAGCAGCCAGTACCTTCGGGGTTTACGATGCCTGAATCCTTCCAAGAATTCATAATGCGAGAGTGGTTGACGGTCCTCCATCCCAGGGAGGCCCCCGCCTCTTACTCCCACCTTTACGATGTCAGGGGTGAACAAGCCTCGTGGTTTGTTCCTCCGGTGGTGGACGCCCCGGTGGCAGCCCTGGGTGCCCAATCAACCTTACCATCGGATTCAAACACGCTCCCGAAGCACCCGATTGACCGCCGGGTTGAGCTGTCAGCCAGATGGGCGTTCGACCCCTCCTCAGTTGCCCTTCGAGCAGCGGCTGCTGCTTCCCTTGCATCATGGGCAGCCGTACACTGGTGCCAACGTCTATTGGAGCAGATGGATCTTCCCGACTCGGCGCTTGCGGACCTCAAGAAAATATCTAACATGACTGCTTTTGCCTTGGATGCCACAGCCGATGCCCTTAAGTGGTCCGCCAGGTTGATGGCCTCGATCGTTGCACAGTCCGCAAGGACAAGGTTGCCATACGCCGTAGTACCTGGCTCCGCAACTGGACGTGGAAAGCTCAGCCCATGCCAAGCTCGTCGGCCTTCCTTTTAAGGGGTCCAAGCTTTTTGGAGAGGATTTGGACCCTTACCTATCGGACAACAAGGGCAAGGGCAAGGCCCTTCCATCCCAACCCCAACCACGCGCTGCTTCCATACCACGCCCGCATCAGCCCTTTCGGTCCCATAGGCCTTCCCCAGCACCAACCCCGGTCCGAACCCGCCAACCAGTCTGGATGCCACGCCGCAGTTTTTCCAAGCCCAAACCACAGGGCCGCCCCTTCAACAAGCGTAACAACAGGGGAAAATGACTCCTCTCCCACTCCCCCGGTGGGGGGCTGGCTGCAGCTCTTCGTGTCACGCTGGCTCGCGATGACATTGGACACTTGGGTTCTATGCACAGTTAGTCTAGGATACGCCTTGGAATTCACTCAAAGGCCAGTTCATCAGTTCGTGCGGGTACGCCGTCCAAGAGACCCATCCAAGCGTCAAAACAACCAGGTGGCAATCCGACACCTCTGCAAGATCCAGGCAATAGAGCCGGTCCCCCCACCCCAGAGAGGCCGGCTCTATAGCCACCCCTTCTTTACCGTACCAAAGTCTTCGGGGGGTATAAGACCTATCCTGGACTTGAAGTGGGTATCCTTATTGCCAAAGTCTCAGCTAGACGGGTCTCGGAACTAGCTGCCCTATCCATCGCTCCTCAACTCTGCGCGGTCAGCAAGGACAAGGTGGTCTTGCTATTCGACCCAACCTTCTTGCCCAAGGTTAACTCCCCCTTCTACTGGGGGGCTGAAACCATCCTCCCGTCCTTCCCCAATCCAGCCACCCCTCAAGAACGAGAATAGCATTGCTTAAACGCACACCAGGCCTTCCTATTCTATAAAGACCGCGCAGCGCCATTCAGAAAATCTGAGGCGCTGTTCACGTCCTTTGCCGGGGCAACCAAGGGGTCTAAGGTTTCCCCCTCCACTATTGCCAGGTGGGTCAGGGAGGCAATCTCCATGGCATACAAAGCTAGAAAGCTCCAACCCACCCCCCCCCCAGGGAATCTTGGCACATTCCACTCGGGGGGCCTCAACATCTACCTTTTTTGGGGCCTGCCCTTCCCTGGAACAGGTGTGTAGGGCAGCCACTTGGTCCTCACACCACTCGTTCATTATATATTACAAGGTGAACCGGTTCTCTGCCCAGGGCTCAGAGTTCGGAAAGACGATCCTCAGTTCGGTCCTGCCCTTGGGTCGCTCTTCCCACCCTTAGAGGAAGCTGTGGTATTAATCCCACAAGCACCGAGAGCGCCGAGGAGTTCCCACTGGAGAATAGTGAGGTTTGGTACTCACCTGAGAACCTCCATTCTCTGTGGACTCCTCGCCGCTCTCAGTGTCCCCTCCCTTCTTCCTAGGACAGGCCCGACCTACGGGAACAGCTTACGGGGGGCAGTCATTGGTTTTCTTCCAGTTCCAACCAGCCCTCACGGGGTTGGGGTCCAGCGAGTCATACACCGATCAAACACCGAAATCCTAGTCGCTTTTGGGGCTAGTACATTCTGGGGATCTCGGCTGGCCCTGCCCATTAAAAGCAAGTCTTGCCTGCTGAGGTGGGCGGAACTCACAAGCACCGAGAGCGGCAAGGAGTCCACAGAGAATGGAGGTTTTCAGGTGAGTACCAAACCTCCCTAATCCCTCTTTTGCTTTCTCTTTTTTCTGTGAGAACTGTTCCTCTTGCCCCTAGATTAGGAAATCAATGCCTCTGTTTCAGGAGGCAATATCCTTCAGCTAACGATCTTAGATTAAAAAGAAATCATTAATTTGAAAGGTCAACTGATTTGCCTCATGAGAGACATTAGCCACTTCCTTTGAATGAAGTCTCTCTGGAGACAGGTCTCATAATAATGGAACGAGAGAATTATGCAACATTTGATCATACTTTCCCCAAACGATTTGCTGCATTAACTCTGTTTTCTTTAATCTCATCATCATGCAATTTATCAGAATCAGACCAGAGTACTAGCTTTGATCTTAAAGCAACCTCCGCAGCCTCATATATTAATTTGCCTTTGGGTGAGAGTGTGTTTACAGAGCCACTAAGCACCACATTCTTGGCAGACCCCCAGGTCCCTTAGGTTTGCAAGCCTTTGGAGGAGAGGAACAAAAAGTCAGTGCTGAGTTGACAACATTTGTCAGAGATGCCTGCCAGGGAATTCAACAATTAAAATGTTTAACAGACAAACCTAAAATTACATAGATGCTGTGATGGAATTTATGGATCTTCTCTGGTGTTAATCAGCGGAGGCAGGATCATTTTCTTGTTCATGTTTCTACAATATGGTTAATAAACAACAATGTAGGATTTTTTGAATGCTTTTAAGGAGTTCCTTGTATAGATTAACAACTGATCTTGCAAATTCTTGGGTCCTCCCAAACTGCTTTTTAACTGCACTGAGAAACTCTAGGTACCTGAGAAATATTAGAGGGAGATAATAAATTTTCCATTGCTTTCACCTTTTAGGAACTGGGGGCAGAGAGCACAAGCCATCAGTTTGAGGTTTGCTGGTGGGCTAAGATAATTACATAAAGATAACCACTAAAGTAGGCTGTTGCACCACCATGTTTGCATTTCAAGCACAATAGATTAGCAGCATTTAATGCTGTAAAGAAGATGGGTACACCTAGTGTTTATTGTGTGTTATTTTTCAATTTAAATTTCATTATTTTAAGCCAAAGCTTTCAATCACATTATGGCTTGGTACAATATATGACCCTATCCAACAGTTGCCCCCAAATTACCTTTGTATTGCAACAGGGTGGGCCAGGTTTTTATACGTACAGTAATTGTTTGTTCTTTCTTAACC
>JANHFQ010001745.1:118005-129676 GCA_032468035.1 Aparallactus werneri
CTTGGATTATGTTACATAAGATGGACAGACAGTCTTATATTGTTATGTTCATATACAATTATGAACATTTTGCTTACAATTGTATCTGTCCTACGTTTCTTGGCAAACTCTTACTCTAATGAGTACAACAGTATGCATGAAATGTGTGCACAAAATTTATTGAAACTGTAGGAATTGAAAATATAATGGTTCAGATTTCTGAGATCTATATTAATATGACTAGCAAACCCTGACTATGCAAAATAATAATTCAGAGTAAGAGAAGTTATGTAAATCTGTACGTAACTTTTTGGGTGAAGAATTTGGATTGCCTTGCAATGGATTATTTTATTATTCCTTGTTAGTGTAGGGTTAAGTGAAAATACAGTTCTACTTAGCATGAACAAGTGGTGTTAACATCTTAGTATTCAGAAATCTTTTTTTCTGTCTTATGGATCACAAAAATAGTTAAAATAAAAAGTCCTCATTCAAAATAATGTAATTAAAACATGTAAATATTGAAATAGCTTATTTATTTTTTCATTATGCAGAACAATAAAATGTGAAGTATTAAACAGAATGTCTGCAAAAGTGTCTCTTGGGACATTTGCAAGTCACAGAATCTCTGATACAGCTGTGTGTGGGCTTCTGAAAGGAAGTGGCTTATATCAGAAGCAGTGAGAAACGTTTTTAAAAAATGAAATTCAGTTTATATACACCTACACTGGAAAAAATGACACTCCCAAGATCTTTTCCCTAAGATGTTGGTTTGCAATTTTTAAAGCCAGCATACAGTGTTTTGGAAGAATATTGCTTAAAAAAGTGATAGTGGATTTCTTTGATATGTATATCAACCAATAATTTACATATTTTTTTAAAAACCAGTAGGTTCAAGGTAAGATAATTTAACTGAAACAAAATTTATTTTTGATGGTTATTCCATCTAAGGCTTATTTTAGTATTTGGAAGTCCCATTGCAGAAAAATATCTATCTGATAAGGGAATCCCACAAACACATACAATAACAATCTTGTGAGTTATAACTCATATTTCCATAATAAGGTTAGCTAAAAAACTTAGTTTTATAAGGTTTTATATCCACCCTAGATAACTTTTCACTCCAGGCAAGCATTGATAGCTTTATTTCTTTTAACAGCTCTAGAAACAGCTTTACAATTTGTCATATGTAACTTTTTTTAAAAAAAAATTCCAAGATATTCAGAATACTTGCTTTACTAATGTATGTGTTTACTTACTAAAGTTTATATGCTGCTCCAAGCTGAGTCTAAGCAATTTCCTTGTTAGACTAAAAATGTAAAAGCATATAACAAAGAACAATGATCAGAAACAAATAAAATCACAAAAAAAATCTATGATAATGAAATATCAATTATAAACTCAGCCCATGATGAAGATTCCAACTCATATTAGTTTGTTTCTCTTTGTTCTCTTTAAAAGCCATGTTCTTATGGCTTTCCTAAAACTGAACTGTGTTGAGGTTAGTGTGAAGTTTAGAGGTAAATTGTTCTAAAGAGGAGGCCTGCAAATAAAAAAAAAATCCTTCAATTCCTTGGTCTGTGTGGATACCACTTTCTTAGAGAATGGATTTGGAACAGTTATTGAACATACAAACATCACTAGGGGCAGGTGTTCTGAGGATCCCCAGGTCCTGAGGCATGAAAAGCTTTATGAACAATAACTAGTACCTTGAATTGCATGCAGGAGCTGATTGACCAAATATGCAGCATTCAAAGTCGGACATTAAACGGAAAGATTGTGGAACTCCATCACTTTAGCAATCTTCTGTATATTTGAAGGTTCTGGATGATCTTCAAAGATACACCATTTAGAACAGGGGTGTCAAACTCGATTTCTTTGAGGGCTGCATCAGGGTTGTGTTTGACCTTGGAGGACTGGGGTGGGTGTGGCCAGCATGACCCACAGAGTCTCCTGGGAGTTGGGCGGCATAGAAGTCTAATCAATCAATCAATCAATAAATGACATCACTCGTGTTGGGGGGCACCTGTGGTGGCCCGAGCACTCTGCCAGTGAAAATGGGCTCCCAAGCTCTGTTTTCGGCTGCGACAGCCTCCTATAATCCTCTGCCAGAAAAAATGGAGTGCGTGACCCTCCTGAGGTCCATGTTCGCCGGCAGAGGCACTGCAGGCCGGTCCTTTGCTGTTTCCAGAGCGGCCCTGCGGGCCAGATCTAAGCACCTCGCAGGCCGGACCTGGCCTTGAGTTTGATATCCCTGATTTAGAATGAATTACAGCTACACAATCTTAAAATCAGAATACTAAGGTTGAAAGAGACCTTGGAGATCTTCTAGTCCAACCTCCTACCCAAGGCAGAAGTCCTTATAATATCTGAGACAAATGGTTTCTTATCTTTTCTTGAAACCTTCCAGCAATGGAGCACCCATAATTTCAAGAGGCAGGTTGTTCCACTGTTTAATAGTTCTCACTTACAGGAATATTTCCTCCAAATTTCCAAGTTAAATCTTTCTCTGATGAGCTTGTTTTATCCCCAGGTGCTATGGAGAATAAATCAACACCCTCTTCCCTGTGGCAACCCTTTAAGTAGTAGAAGATCATTATTATGTCAGTATTCTCTTTCTTAAGGCAAACGTACCTACAGGTAGTCCTCAACTTACAACCACAATTGAGGCCAAAATGTCTGCTGCTAAGTGAAACACTTGTTAAATGAATTTTGCTCCATTTTACCACCTTTCTTGCCATAGTTGTTACATGAATCACTGCAGTTGTTAAGTTATTAACACGATTGTTAAGTGAATCTTGCTTTCCCATTGACTTCGTTCATCAAAAAGTTGCAAAAGGTGGAAAACTGCAACTGTCATAATATGAGTCAGTTGCCAAATATCTGAATTTTGATTACATGGCCATGAGGATGCTGCAATGTCATAAATGTGAAAAATGGTCATAAGTCACCTTTTTCAGTGCTGTTGTAACTTTGAGTGGTCACTAAACAAACTGGTAAGTTGAGGTCTATCTGTAGTTCCTTTAGCCGTTCTTCATAGGATTTACCCTCCAGGCCCCTTATTTTTGTTGCTCTTTGTACTCTTTCTAGGGCCTCAGCATTTTTGTGTGTGTGTGTTATGGTGACCAGAACTGGGCACACTTTTCCAAATGTGGCCTCACCAGTGTGGTATAGAGCAGTACCATTTCCCTTGATCTTGATATTACCCCTCTGTTCATGCAGCCCAGGACTGCATTGACTTTTTGGACAGTGCATCAGACAGCTGACTCATACTTGAGTGATGGTCCACCTGGACATCTAAATTCCTTTCATAGCACTGCTGTTGGGCTCTGTAGTGTCTATCCTGTATCTGTGCATCTGGTTTTTCTGCCTAAATGCAGGACCTTATTTTTCTTGACGCTGAACTGCATCCTGTTAGATAGAGCTCAATATTCAAGTATGCCAAGATCCTTCTGAATCTTGAGTCTATCTTCTGAAGTGTTAGGAATTCATCCCAGTTTTGTGTCATCCACACCTTTTATGAGTTCCCCTTCTATCGCCTCATCTAGGTCACTTATGAAGATAATGAAGAGCACTTGGCCCAAGACAGAACCTTAAATAAGCCCACTGCATACTTGCAGATGCAGTTCCATTAATTACCACCCACTGAGTTCAGTTGGTCAGCCAATTGCAAATCCATCTGGTAGTGGTACTGTTTATCCTCCATTGTTCTATCTTTCCCAGAAGTAGGCTGTGGTCTACTTTATTAAATGCTTTACTGCCATCTAAATATACTATATCCGGAGCATTTCCTTGGTCCATTAATGTCTTAAATTTAGTCACTTTAGCAAAAAAGATAGTATTTGTTTGGCGTGAGCTGTTCTTAATGAACACATGCCTGCTTCCACTAATCACCTAGTTCATTTCTAGGTGCTCACAAATATGTCGCTTGATTATCTTTTCCAGGATTTTTTCAGGTATTGATGGCAAGCTATTTGGTCTGTAGTTTTATGGATCCATTTTTTCCTCCTTTTTAAAGTTTGGAACCATCTGAGTTTTCATTCCGTGGTTCAGATATTATGTCTGCCAGCTCCTTCAGTAACCTGGGATGTAAACCATTTGATTCAGGAGACTTGAACTTGTTCAGAGCAACTAGGTGTTGTCTAACCAATTCCTTATTTATTTTTACCTACATTCATCTTCTGTCTCCCAGGATACAGCTTTTGACGTACTTGGCTATTTTTTCCTTTTATGTAAAGACAGATACCAAAAAGGAATTAAGGACTTCTAACTTCTCCCTGTTTGGCATTTGTTGCAAGTCTTAGTTCATTCTGAGCCACAGTGGCGCAGTGATTAGAGTGCAGTACTGAAGGCTACTTCTGATGCCTGCCAGCTGCCTGCAATTTGGCAGTTCAAATCTCACCAGGCTCAAGGTTGACTCAGCCTTCCATCCTTCCGAGGTGGGTAAAATGAGGGCCCGGATTTTTGGGGCCAATATGCTGACTCTGTAAACTGCTTAGAGAGGGCTGTGAAGCACTGTGAAGAGGTATATAAGTCTAAGTGCCGTTGCTATTCTCCTTAGCTGCTGTAGCGCACACACTGATGGGGACCACAGTTTTAGTGGGAACAGGGAGGGCAGGCAGTGAGAACAGGGAATCAGACTAACTTGGCTCCAAAACCCTTCTGCTAGAGGATATGTTTCTCTTGTGTTAGCTCTTCAAGGCAGAGCAGGCTAGAAATCCAGTATCACGCTGGTCAATAGTACTTTTATTGTAAAGTGAACCTTTCTTTTTCTGAGTAGGCCATGCATGATGAGAAAAGACAGTGGCTGGACAAGTGTCTTTCAGTGTCCTTTGGAGTGGAATATGAAGTGGAATATTTTGTATGGACCAAAGAAAATAAAGATATTTTGGAGCTGCGCTCCTGATACTGTATGATCCAGTCTGCCAAGATGCTGAGAAATTAAGCTTGATTTGGCTCCTTTCTTCTTCTCTAGCTAAGACTGTTGGGGACAAAAAATACTTAGTGAAGGATGTTGCTACTTAATTAACAAAATGCTCATTATACCAACAGAGTTTTTATGATTGCTTAAAAGGGAAAATTAAAGGAAAACCAGCCAAGGGAGGCCATCAACCAGCCGAAATTTGAATATACATAAATCTTTGTACATATTAATCTTGCAGCATACTTCTCTGGAGGCATATATCACCAATTTAGAACCAGCAGATTTTCAGATGGTTTGATGACAACTAGTGTTGTTATTGAATTGTAACAGTAAAAAAAAAACCCAAATAATTCCCTAAAGGACATGTCTTTGCTCCTTTGGGATATCTGAATAATTCAACTAAGAGGCATAGAGAAGTGAACAAATGCATAACATTTCTCAGAGTACTGCTTGGCTGTAAGTATTAATTAAAAGAGATGATTTGAGACAGTTTGAAATAATATAAAAGCTCTTTGCTTTCGCCTTTCTTTTTATGATAAAGAGCAAAGCTTTATTTAGAATAAAAAAGGAGAAAAGAAGATCTTAATTTATGAACTTCTAAAAAAAATAACAAAGATGGTTATAATGCGATCCCACCATGATTCAAGATACAAAATTGTTTTGGAAAGATTATGGGCTCAAATTTGGTGAAATTAAAAACAGGAAATGTTGAACCTGGAAACTAAAATAGTTATGAAGAGCCAATCTTTCTTTAAAATGATTTGTTCCTCCAAATAAAATAAAATAAAAATATTTTCTCCTCTGCTAGCAAAAAGAGATGAAGCCTTGTTTTTTTTAAAAAAAATATGTAGGAATCATCATGAATACTGTACTCCCTCATGTCTGCCCTTCTCAAGTCATATCTCAAAATGGCAGCAATATTTAGGCATGATAAATGATGCAAAAAAGCTGCAGTGAGGTGAAGAGAGACCAGCTGGAAAGCAGAACTATTTCATCATCCCTCCTGAAAGATTTTATTTATTTTATTTTTATTTATTTTTAAAATTTATTTGCTGCCCAACTCCCATTGGGACTCAGATCAATCCACCAAGCATCTCCTTTACCTGAACTCTAGCCTGTTCAGGGTTTATTTATTTTTTTTTAAATGACCCTTTAAGAACTGGGAGTTGAAATAGCTTTTTGCCTCCTCTTTTCATCATCTCATGACATTTAACCTGGATGTATCTGGACATGGACTGCTGTTCTTTCCCCAACCATTTGTCTATTCTCAGAGCTTCGTTGACTGAAAAGTCAGACAAATATGCTTTTAAATCAATTAGCAGTAAAACTATGGGCTTCTTGCCAGCAGACCTGCTAACTAGTTGTCATGATCTACAATCTTAAACCCTGTAAGGGCAAGCATCCCCCTCGAAAAACAGTTGGCAAATGTTTCCTTCTTCCTGGACAAATCTTTTTTCTTTGTCCTTTTGTCCTTTGCAGGCTCTAAACAGGGTGGAACATTTGAGAGGTTTTTCAATAAGGCTCTGGAAATGTAGGAATGTAGGATGGTGGTTTAGGGTGATGGAAGAAAAGGCTCTGAGTTCTACTCATGCCCAGGTTGCAAATGAACATGTGAGGCAACTGCTTGAAAAGGAAGATGGTTTTATTTGACAGCTTCATGTAAATACAGCTCTTGAAGGTGGCTGCAAAATTGAAAAGCCGAGAATACTAATATTTATAGTAACAGTGGGCTTTGATCATGAGGTGTGTAGATGTGTCAGTTGAGCTGTTTTGTCCTGTGGTTGTATGAATTCTGGTAGTGAGGAAAATGTCATCTCTCGCCCTGTGGGGTATGCTGGTTTTCTCCAGATAGGATATTTTGCAAGGAGTCTGGTATGGGGGATTTGAGTGAGGGGTCTGGCGTGGAGGATTTGAGTGAGGGGTCTGGCTTCAGGGATTTGGAAGAAGGGTCTGGTATCGGGGACTTGGGGGTGGAATCTGCTGTTGGGTAACAGTATTAAGAGATTAAGAGACTTCCCTATCTTATGAGAATTTTGCTTCATGGTTTATTTGCCAGTGTTTGCTGCTTCCTGGGGTGACACATTTTGTCAATTTCAGCCTACATAGGATGAAAGAGCTTCAAGCAGATTTTATAACTACATGTAGTTTTGCTAGAAGGTTTAGGGAGGTGTTTGCCTGTGGAAAGGATGGAAAAGGAATGACCTAGATGGCACATGGATATAGTATTTTCATCCTACGAGGGAAAGGAACTAAAGAGAAGGGCTGAAATGTGGGTTGCTCCACTTTTACTCCACCTGTGAGATATCTAAGCCAGACAGCTCAGCCTGACCCAGGCTGTTCCCCTCCTGTTCCTTGCAATTTGCTTTCTGGAAAAATCTGTTATTGTCTGGAGTCACACAACAACCCACATTCAGGAGGTTGTGAGTTCGATCCTAAGTAAAGGCAGAGACTAGTATAGGGTCTCCTGCATGGGCAGAGGGTTGGACTAGATGACCTACAAGGTACCTTCCAACTCTGGTAATCTGTAATCTCTGTAATGATTAGAGATCAGGATAACCTCTGTGAAATTGCATGCTGGGCACTGAGCAACTGACCAAATTTACAGCCATTTGCAGTGTTCCACAGTCACATGACTGCAGTTTATAATATTTTTTACAGAAACTAGCATTCACTTCCAGTTTCCAGCAAAAAGCTGGCCCATAGCAAACAGTGGGCTCGCTTAACAACCACTGCATAAAGAGATAACAAAATCAGGTCAGTCACATGATGACCGCTTTACGACCCTCATGACTTACAACCGTAATTACCAGTGTCAATTACAGTCATTAGTCAAAGGCTACATGTAAATCATTAGTTTAAAAAAGGTCATATTTCAGGAGAACTTTTATTTCAATCAGAGAATTATATTTCTTTATTGGCTAGAAGGCCAGTTTTTATGAACTGTATAGGGTCTTTAAGATAATGACTGATCGTAATGAATGAAATTTATAACTCCATAACTTATGCAAATATTGCTAATATATGTGTGCTCATATCTTCCAAGCAGAACAAATTTAAATATTATTTTCAACCATTTCAGGAGAAAATACTGTAGATTGCCAGATTTTGTTGCAGTTTGGGGGGGAAAAAACCTTGTTTGCACGAGTGCATTATGTTTTCAAATTGCTGAATTACAGTCTTCGGTGCCTATTAATTTTAGCATTGACCTATTTCAAGATATAATAGCGAAAATGTCTGATTGGAAACAGTTTGTAACCAATTTTGATTACATTTTAGAAGCTAAGATGTGGCCTCTCACATTATTTCCTCCCCAAAAAAAATTTGAGAAACTGTGAAACTTATTTTTGCAATGTTACAAATGTTATATAATTGAAAGTAGTATTTCTATAGTATGATAAAATACATAATTTTGATTATATATTATAAAGAGAGGTTTTTTTAAAAATGCCTTGGCAGTGATCCTTGCTTTCGGACTATAAATAAATAAACAAGGGAACATATAAATAAAAGCTGAAATCTCCTTCAATTCCCTTCAGAATGAAGGAAATTATATTAGCCTTTCTATATATCCACTATGAGTGATGTCAGAGGATATTCTTATATAATTGCAATAATATGTCTTACAGCCGAGAGACACACAAAATTGCAGTATTTTATGTTGCTGAGGGACAAGAAGATAAACACTCCATCCTGACTAACACTGGAGGAAGCCAAGCATATGAGGATTTCGTAGCAGGTCTTGGTTGGGAGGTACACTTTTATCTCATCCCAATCTAATCAACTCATTTATTTTTTCAAATGTTGTGATGCATTAAATAACCGCATTTATTTAAGAATTCATATTAGAAACAATTTGAGATTTCTTTCAGTCTGATAGCTATCATCCTATTTCACACACTGCTTACAGGACTTATAAGAGGGTGACTAGCATTCCTATCATGTGTCTGAAGCAGATTTGTTTTGTCATATCAAGAGTCTTTTATCAGCAAAAAAAATAGACATCAATGGGGTTTGTGATGCATGTGATTTTCTTAAAAGCCAAATTCTCTTTGGAAGTTGGAAAGAATAGGGACTTGTTAGTTTCATAATTATTTTTACAATACCTGGAGATTATGTTGCAAGTTTTCAGAAATGTTTCAAAATTTGTGAATTATTGTCAGTTCTATGTTTGGTGATAGGAAGACCAGCTCTGCTTCTTTAGCATCTAGGAACAACATCAAATCCTAGCTAGCACCCGTTTAGAATTGCTCCCTTTAGAAGAGCTGTGTTTATTAAAAGGAAATGTTCTTGCTGAAAGATAAATCTTTCCCAATCACAATTCCAGTGTCCACTGCATTGAGCCTAATGTTGGCTACTAAAATTGTCTGAATTGTTATAGTATAGATCAGGGGTGCCAAACTTGTCCACTGGTTGGATCTGGCCCGTGGGGTGCTTAAATCTGGCCCACAGGGCCGACCTGGAAATAGCAAAGGATTGGCCAGTGGGGCCTTTGGCAGCCAAAATGGAGTGTGGGGGGGATGCATACAGCCCCTCCACACCCCATTTTCAGCCTGGACAACCTCCTGCAGCACTGCCAGCCAAAATAGGGCACAGGCAGGGTGCTGCAGGAAGCGTCCATCCCGTCTCCCTCTCCTCCCCCCCCCTCCTGGCTGGCCCACAGAGGAGGACTACAGTGCTGATCCGGCCCTCAAAGAAATCCTGGTATAGATCATCATTAAACCACCAGTATGAGAATACAGGTAGTCCTCAACTTAAGACCACAGTTGGGCCAAAAATTTCTGTTGCTAACTGAAACATTTGTTAAGTGAGTTTTGCCCCCATTTTATGACCTTTCTTGCCATAAATGAATCACTGCTGTTGTTAGTTAGTAAAATGGTTGTTAAGTGAATCTGGCTTCCCCATTGACTTTGCTTGTCAGAAAGTAAGAAGGTGCTGACCTGACCCTGAGAGATGCAGCCGTCATAAATATGAGCCAGTTGCCAAGTGTCTGAATTTTGATCACCTGACCGTGGGGAGGCCCCAACGATCATAAGTGTGAAAAACAGTCATAAATCACTTCATTCTCCCGTGGAGCTGCTCCGTGCTGGGCTGGGTGGCTATTGGGCTACGCCCCCTCATTAGGCAAGACAGACTCTTAGGGGGCGGAGCCACAAGACAGTCTCAGTCCTTACTTGCCTCTTCGCAAGCAGACAGCTCGTTTTTTCCTCTCGCTTTCACTGCCAACGTTTTTCTTCAAGTTCTACAGTGTTTTCTTCACAGCTCTACTAATCTGAGGTAGGGAAGGACCCTTCGCTACCTCAGACAAGCGCTTAGCACTCTGTCAGCTGCCTACCGGCCATAACTTTGAACAGTTTCTAAATGAACTGTTGTAAGTCGAGGACTACCTGTAATATACTTGAAAATTATCATTCCAATTGCCACTGGAAATAACAGTAGATGGGATTAATGTAGATCAGCTCACTTTTGGGAGTCCTTGTGCTAGGTGTGCCAGATGTGCCATCTAACCACTACAAAGTGTGTGCAAGGAAGAATTCTGTGGAAGAGTGAAATTAGTTATATTCACTTGTTTGGATTAATATTTTTTACCTCTGTGAACCCAAAATATTTGTTATCAAACAAATCTACTAAATAGTCTTTGTTTTGAATGGAGTCAGTAAATATTAATGGCAATGAAAAAGAATACATTTTCCCCCTTCAGTTGATATCATGTAGACCTAGTCCAAAAACATCTAATTTATATTATATAGATATTTATGTTGCAATGGCTTATTATTTTAGGTGAATCTAACAAATCACTGTGGTTTTATGGGAGGACTACAGAAAAACAAAAGCACTGGATTGACCACTCCGTATTTTGCTACCTCTATGGTTGAAGTAATGTTTCATGTATCAACCAGAATGCCTTCTGATTCAGATGACTCCCTAACAAAAAAGGTAGGTATTCCAAAGTAATCTTTCACACACTAATTAGTTAGCGTGGTGTGGTGGTTTAAGTTATTGTACTAAAACCTGAGATTCTCAATCATAAAAGTCACTGATTAACCTTGGGCCACTGACTATCTCACTATCAAATCCACTTCGCTGAGTTATTCTGGGAAAACATGGGAAAGGATGCACACTAATAGAGGAAAAACAGGATATTCAGTACATCTAACAACTACAAAGGCTGGTTCATTACATGATTGGAGGCCATTTCAAATTCCTGCCATTCCAGCATACACAGCTACCTGGGAAAAGTCACACTGGCAGGAAAGCCTGAAAGGCTATTTCCTTTCAGATATTTTTCACTCTTCTGTCACAATTGGGCCAGATAGTGACCCTGTTTAAAGTGACTGGTTCTGTGTGTGAATCTCAGTATCTGTAGGGCATTATGAAAAATATTCTGAGAAATCTGGCAAATAAAGTCACTTGGTTACACTATTGGTTACACTAACTCTTCTAGGCAGATTCTGTTGAGTTGGCCAAACCATTGTCTTGTTAGAATTAAAGTGTTTCCATTTGGGAGGCCTGAAGAAGTGGGTTTTACATCTTCTCAATACTTTGCTACTATAGTCTGCAATAGTAAAAGGCAACATGAATAATGGGAAGAGTCTTAAAGAATCAGCTTGTAAAATTATTATGTATTTTTTTTATACAAGCAATTCATGTCATCTCAAAGTGAACTGTTAGAAAAATGACACATGTGATAGTCTATGCCAGTGTTTTTCAACCTTTTTTGGGCAAAGGCACACTTGTTTCATGAAAAAAATCACGAGGCACACCACCATTAGA
>JANHFQ010001745.1:158925-170383 GCA_032468035.1 Aparallactus werneri
ATAGGGAGGGAGGGGGGAGGAGGGGAAAAAAAGATTCATAAGATGTTTTATTGTATAATAATGCTTTATATAATGTATTAAGAATCTTGAAAATTTAATAAAGTTTCATATAAAAAAAAAAAAAGAGGCACCACACAGCACCTTCATCCCTATCGCACATGTCCACAGTCATAGAGCAAACCCCGCCACATTCACGAACCTACTGCTGCAGGCCACCATTCTCCAGTGGTATGATCTACCCTGGTCTCGGCTGCAAATGGGCTGCACCCCCAAGCAGGCAAATCAAACTATTGGGGTGGAGCTCCAGATACCCAGTCCTTTCTTGCCTCACCAAGAATCAAGTCACCAACTTCTTCACAGCAGAAGTTTCGTTTCTTGATTTTCTCTGCCTTTTCTGCAGAAAGGTATTGTTTTCTTTAGGGAGCTTTAAGATTTCAATGCCCGCAGTCCCTGGGACCATCATCAGAAGGTGGGGGGGATTTTCCTCCCCACTCCTTCCCTGCTTAGAAAGCCTCCTGCTCAGGCTTCCAGGGCTGTGTGGCTGGAGGGGGGCTGCCTTCTCCCTCCTTTCTTACCTTGCTCCTTGGAAATCGCCGTTTTCAGGGGCGGAGTTTCTGGTGCCTCATGGGTATTTGGCTCCCGGCCAGCATCAACTATGCGGCGGAGGCCGCGGCCTTCGAGAGCCGCTAGTCTTGCAATTTTGGAGTTGGCGCCCCTGCACCAGTCCCTCTGGGGGCTCTCTGGTTGCGAGGCCCCCAGTCGCGCTGGGTGGCTTCACCGGCATGGTGATTGCGGCTTCGGCCGTTTTTTGTGCAGCGAGGCATACAATCGCAGCGAGCGCGATCGCCCCTTCGGGGCCCAGCATTTTTCTGCCATTGGACTTGCAGTTTGGCACTGGAAGGGCGCTTTGGGCCAAGCCACCTGCGTAGGCAGTGGTCTCATGCACCACCGTGGCGCTGGATCTGTGTGTCCTCTTTGAGCCTCAGGCTCCGAGGAGGCCCCCCCCCATTTCCCCCATGTGGCAGGGCTGGGAGTGAGCATGGGCCTCCTTAATGTGGCCGTCCTGCAGGGTTGGAAGTCCACGTGCCTCACTCCCGCCACCGGGTCCCGCCCTGAGTCCAAGGAGAAGGGCGGGGTATAATTCGAATAAATACAATACAATACAATACAATACCGGCCCCTCCCTGGGAAGGGTCCAGTTCGCTGAGGCCCCCCGGTTGCTCCTTTTCCTTGGCCAAGGGACAGGAACCTGCTAGGCCTTCGGGTCATCTCTTTCCCCAGGAGGGATTCAAGAGGTTGCTTAGGAATGTGGTAAACACTCTTGATCTGGGGTCCCAGGAAGAGGCCGTGCCAGTCCCTTCTACCTATAGTTACGATGTCAGCTCTGTGCTGCCCTTTCACCAGTAGAGACCCACGGGGTTTCCCTTGCCCGCTCCCTTCCAGGCCACCTTACGGAAGGAGTGGACCTCTATCTTACATCCTAGGAAGACCAGACCTAGTATCCTAGCGTGTTACAACATCCTGGGGGATCTGGCGTCGTGGCTGCAGTCTCCTTCAGTGGATGCCCCCATCACAGCCCTGGGGTCGTATTCCACTCTGCCTGCCAAGGTTGATTCCTTTCCCCGTCACCCTGTGGATAAATGAATTGAGTCCTCAGCCAGACTTTCCTTCGACACCTCGGCTGGGGTGCTGAAGGTTTCAGTAGCGGCCTCACTTTCCTGTCGGGCTCTGGTGCTCTGGTGCCAGGAACTGGGTGAACAGTTTGAGCTTCCTAGAGCTGCGCTTTCCATTCTCAAGCGTATTGCCAACGCGGCTGCCTTTGCCGCTGATGCCACTGGTGACACCCTCCAGCTGTCAGACTGATCAATGGCCTCCTCGATTGCTATCCATAGAAGCACGTGGCTGCACAACTGGGATGTGGAGAGTTCTGCGCAAGCCAGGCTGATCAACTTGCCCTTCCGAGGGGGCAAGCTATTTGGGGAGGAGCTTGAGCCTTTTCTGAGGGACACGAAGGACATGGGGAAGTCTCTCCCTACTAGGGCTAAGCCCAAGGCCCCCGGTTCCTTCCAGCCTAGACAGCCCTTTCAGCCCTTTTGGGGTTCTTCGGCGCCCCATTCCCAACAGGGCTTTAACAGAGACCGCCAACCCTTCTGGCGTACCAAGAAGCAGCATAATAAGCAGCGTTCTCAGCCCAAGTCCACCTCGGGGCAGTGCCCTCCCAAGGCCCAATGACGGTTCAACTGTGGGGGGCCGGCTCCAACACTTCTCCGCACATTGGGAGGCCGTCACCACAGATGCTTGGGTCCTTGAGACCGTCCGATGGGGCTATGCCATCGAATTTTCCTGCCTACCCAGGGCGAGATTCGTTCCCGTCTCGCAACCCCGCTTCCGGTCCAAACATCTGCTGAACCAGCAGGCGATCTGGCACTTATTTATTTATTTATTTACTTACTTAAATTTATAAGCCGCCCAATCCGGAGACTTGCTAGCTTGCGCTGCCATCGAATGGGTTCCCCTGCTTCATCGAGGGTCCGGGGTCTTCAAGGCCTTCTTCATGGTTCCCAAGAAGTTGGGGGACCCCTGCCCGATCCTGGACCTCAAGTGGGTCAATCGCCATCTATCTCGTCCGGCCTTCAAGATGGAGACCCTGTGCTCCATCCTGGGGCTCCTTCGGCGAGGGGACTACTTGGCGTCCTTGGATCTGGCGGATGCGTACCTACACATACCCATCCACCCCAACCACTGCCATTTCTTACGGTTTTGCTATGATGGGCAGCACTTCCAATTCAGGGTGCTCCCCTTCGGCCTGGCCTCGGCCTCAAGGGTCTTCACCAAGGTCCTGGTGATGGCAATAGTGGCCTTTGCCTTCAGGGGATTTCAGCTTACCCTTACCTGGACGACATCCTAGTAAGGGCACCTTCCTTAGACCTAGCACAGCTCCACCTGGAACAGACATCTCCTCTCTCCTCTCACTGAAGTTCCTGGTGAATTGGAAGAAATCCTCTCTCATTCACTCTCAATCCATACTGCACCTGAGTACTCTGATCGACACAGCCCAGGGCATGGTGTTCCTCTCACCAGAGAGGAGGGAGAAGATCTGGGCCCTTGCCATCAGAGTGGGGTCCTCTCCACTGGTGGACTGCCTACTAGCGAACAAGCTCTTGGGGATGATAGTGTCGTGCTTCGACATCATTCCCTGGGCGAGGTTCCGATCAAAGGCTCTCCAACTGTGCCTTCTCCCGTTTCAGGCGGCCATCACAGACCGCTGCCCCCTACCCCTTCCCCTGGATGAGGATTCCAGGGAGGACCTCGTTTGGTGGCTCCTACCGGACACGCTTCTACAGGGCTCGCCATTTCTGTGGCTGAACCGTACAGTTCTCCACAGGGATGCAAGCCTCCGGGGATGGGGAGCACACCTGGACAACCACACAGTACAAGGCAGATGGTCTCAGTCAGAAGCCAGATGGAGCATCAATTTCCTGGAGCTCCAGACTGTGCTTCTGGCTTTGCGGGAACTGGAACCCCGAGTCTGAGATCAGCACCTGATCTACACAGACAACATGTGTGCCAAGGCTTACATAAACCGCCAGGGGGGCACTTGCTCTCCTTCCCTCCAGTCCTTGGCTTGGTCACTCTTCCTCTGGGCGGAACAGAAGGTGGCCTCAATCAGGGTCGAACACATCCCGGAGATAGACAACGTTCAGGCAGACTGGCTGAGCCGGCAGATAGCGGACAATGCGGAGTGGCGCTTGAACCCGCAGGTGTTCGACTACCTCCAGACTCAGTTTGGTCCCTTTCAGATAGACCTGTTCGCTTGCCACCTCAACACTCAACTCCCTCAGTTCTTCAGCAGGGGGAGTTGCCCGTCCTCCAAGTGGCCTCAGTGGCCTCGAGGTCTCCTATATGCCTTTCCCCCAACCAAGCTTCTCCCTCAGATACTCAGGAAGCTAACCGAGGAAGGGGCGGACCTCGTCTTGTTAGCATCCCATTTGCAGCCGAGACCAGGGTGGAACCTCCATTCTCTGTGGTATCTACCCTGGTCTCGGTGCCCCTTCTGCTTCTGTCCTCCCGGGCCGTGTCTCGGAGGGGGCTTGTGAGCGGGGGTCCCTGGTTGGGCTGCAAGACTGGTCCCTGGAGGGGTCAGTTTGTTTTTGTTGTTGCAGGTTCGATGATGGTCGACCAGGCGGGCGTGTATGGGGCGATGCACCTCGTTTGATGGTGGAGGTCTCCTGAATTGCTCAGATGCTTCGGCTTTATGTTCTGAGTATCTGGAGCTCCACCCCAAGAGTTTGATTTGCCTGCTTGGGAGAGGAGCCCATTTGCAGCCGAGACCAGGGTGGATACCACAGAGAATGGAGGTTCACGGTAAGTACCAACCTAACCATTTTCTAACTATCCCACCTATTATCAGTATATAAAAGAGGCTTTTGTATAGTAGATATAGCCCGCAAGTACATTCCCAAAAGCATATCTTTAGTCAAGAAGATGTAATAATAGATTGTTTTTATAGTTAATGTGTATATATTCTAAGAATAATATGAAATCAGAAGAGTATGGAATACAATTATATTGACTTTGGCTACCATAATATGGTTTAAAGATACGTTTTGGTCTGTCAACTGAGATTTTCTCAAATGATTAAAGACAAGTCATACAGAATGATCAGGACTCGCAGATTTTCCCCAATTTCTTCTGGAATAGAAAGGACAATTTGTATTTTGTTACTTACTGTGCCTTCGTCTTTGTAAGAAAAGTTAATGCTATTCTTCAGTAGTAGCAGTTCTGATCTTTGCAACCTCTTTACTCAAACTGCAAGCATTGAAAACAAACTTTGCTTCACTTTTGTCCTCTCTGGATCTATGCACACTGTATATAATAAATAAACCTTAAAAAGGTTTCATTTAGAGACCTCTGAAACAGGAACATTTTGAAAGCAGGTAGGTGTCTCCACCCTGCTTTTCATAAAGCATTGTACCCATTCAAACAGACTTTTAAAAACAGCTTGTTTTGATAGCAGGCTGTTCTCCTGTGGGCCTTCAGCCTTTGCTTCCTGGCAGCACCTTTGGTGCGAAAAGAGAGTGCTCAATTGGGAGACTATCAGTGCCAGCATGCATAGAGTGATAAGTTAACACACCACTGGGAATTTCTGGGGCCCACCAAGATACTTCACTTCTAATGTGCTAACAAGCTCATTTTTCTACCTCTTGCCTCTTCAGTTATTTTTTTTCTCAGAAGAGCTTAGAAGTTGAGTGCATCAGGCATAATGAAAAGCTCTGTAGGAGGGAGAAGCAATAACCCAATTTTTCCCTTTTCAGCCAAATAGAAAATTAGTTTCTGGTAATACACAAAGGCCAGTATTTTTTGTGCAAGGGGCACTGCTGTGAATCAAAGGACTCTTATTAACTGCAGAAAATTCAGCAGCTGTGAATCTCCCCCAATGGAAAAAGTGCTTTTCAACAAGTTGTGAGATATGTAGTATTATTTAGACTTCGACCATCAGTTTCATCCTCTACCACTTATATACAGCCTCTTAAAAACAGTACTATATTACTCTTTTGTGTTAAGGCTTAATCTTGTGTATGTTCCACAACCTAAGAAGCTCCACAACAAGGAGGTATTCTATTTATCCTTGTTCTACTACTTATGCTATTAGTTGTGATTATTTCAAGAAAAAAAATGATTTGCTGTCTAATTTTATGGAGACAGTTGAGCCAAAGCAATATATAAATATAGTAATCAGGATTATTGTTGCCTTTTCTGATTCAAAGCACTTTCCTCTGTGCACGTTTTCTATATATAATTAAAGTAATGATCACTGCAGAATCCAGTTAATTATTTAAATATAAAGGTTAAGGTGGAGGGTTCAGTGTTTATTGTTCTTTACATTTCCACTTGCAATCAATCATAAGAATCTTTTCTAGTCTGAATATTAGTGATGGATAAAACTGTAATACCTCAAAAGGAAAAGTAAGGTAAATTGTTATTTCCCCATTTCTAATAAATTATTTGAAGGAATAACATTTTGCAACGGAGGTAATAAAAGCAAAAATAAAAAGGAAATATATGAATAAATGAAGACTATTTTACAGATAAGAGACGAATTACTCATTTGATGGAGGAGAGAGGATAGTGAAGAGAGATTCTGCTGTTTTCTGTGGTGGGTGATTTAAGGATATAAAAAAAGTAGCCTACAGGATTGAAAAATACATTGATAAACATCAGGTTGGTCAGCTGTAACTGTAAAATGAATGCAGCCCTGAGATTGTGGTTTAGGAATGTGTATGTTTAGTTTTCGAAGGTCCCAAAGACAAGGAATGAGTTCTGTATTTTGAGATGAAAATTTTAAGAAAAAACAAGGAAAAATGAAATGACTATCCATATCAGACATTCTTTGGTTTGCAAAAGAATAAGCAATTAAAACACTTCTCTGTGATATTCCAGTCACAAAGTAGATGACAATTGCTCATGCATATTTACTTTATGTCACCAGGAAAAAAGATGGATGGATGGATGGGCGGACCTGTTGAAGTTTGATTGTAGAAGGTAGTACTTTGAATATAACGTGCGAATCTTTGCAACAGTTTCTTTTCTTGACTTAAGTAGATTTAAGAAAAGTGGTTTTGTGCTCTATCAAAAAATCTCAGAAGGAACAGGAATGGGATTCTAATATATCCTTCAGTGGCATATATTAGCTTCTAATCATTTCCAGCAAGTAGAACATTTCCCAATGAAAATTCCACTCAGTTGACTTTTCATTTGTTTCACTTGCACATTTTAAAACAGCTGCAGATCATTTTGTTTTATTAGGAGACTAAATTTGAGTGATGTTAAGTATCACTTTGCATAAAAAAATAAAATAAAATACAGACTGGCAAAGATTTCCTGATCCAATGATGAATATAGTAAGACAACTTTTGCAAGTTGCATGATAACTGATTCTAAGCTCAATAAAGCAGCCTATAACACCAAAGCAGCATGATATTTTTTTTCTTGATAATTGTATGTTGCTGCCTGCTGTTTTACATTTTGACAGCCATTTCCATAGCTGCTTTCATGAACACTAGAAATATTCTCTCTTTTTCTCGCTTTCTCTCTGTTGACAATAAAATCAGGGCCTCTGGAACAAGCAGCCTGGAGAGGGTTCTTCAAAAGCAGCGCTTCAAGGTACCAGCCTCTTGTCAATAATATCAGAAGGAGGAGGCTGTAGACAAAGGCAAAGAACGACAGTGCTTTTCTTTTGACATCCTTGGGATGCTTACTTTCTTAATCAGTGCTCAAGGATGCTATCGGATGTTTTTCCCCCCCTTGTCTCATTTTTTTTCCTTATGCAAAATATTTTAACTTGCATTTACAATTAAAATACATGTTTTCGTTCTTGATTAGGGTTTTTAAAGTTTGTTTTGTTATTCATATTTAAACTGAAGTCCTGCACTCATCTGCTACTAACGTATGAGTATATATGTACAGAATTTCAATATCAAATCCTATTTTGAGAGTATGGTGACTTTAAAATAAAACATTTTTATAAGCTAAGATGGAGGCACCCAAGGGAGTTTGAAAGAGGTTTGATTATACTTTTATATGCTATATTTTATCTGAAAACTGCTGTGTAATGCAGAAATACACATATAGCTTGTCAAGAATTTGGACAGATTGGATTTTGTCATCTCAACTGATTATAGTGTGCCTCCGGTCATCAACGTAGGATCACTTACCAGAACATTTGTCTGAAAGTTATAGAGTTACATAAAATCAAATATCGTATTTTCAAAATTGGTGGCTTCTGATTAGTATTACTGAATGTGAAATATAACCCAGCTTTCTAAACCATTTATTTTATGTAGATGAAAGGAATTACAAGCCATATTGGTACTGTAGTTAAGGTGCTGGCCCTAAAAACCAGGAGACTGTGAGTTCTAGTTCCACCTTAAGCGTGAAAGCCAGCTAGATGATTTTGGGCCAATCACTCTCCCAGCCCAACCCATCTCACAGGGTTGTTGTGGGCAAAATAGGAAGAAAAAGTATTCTGTACTGTATGTTCACTGCCTTGAGTAACTTACAAAGTAATAAAGCTGGGATTAGAAATCTAATAAACCCCATATCCTACCAAAGCCATAGGACTTTTGTTGTTATCACTTTTATTATCACGTTCTATGACTGTGATCACACTTATTCAAAAGATATGGCTCTGCTCTTCCAAAAGCTTTGAAGTAAGAATGGTTATAAAACTGTGTGATCATTTAGAAAGAAGTCATGAGAAACTCACACCTAATTTGAAAATAAAATGCTTATCCAAAAACAGAGCTTGAACTAACACATTCAGGATTTAAGTGAATGGAACGATCAGTAGACGTTGAGAGACCTTTGTCAATTTTAGTTGGAAAACCATAAATTAAGCATCGGTATGTCACAAATCTTAAATATGATTTGATCCTTTAGCTTCTGGAGATTGAGAAATAAGCATTTACAGTTCAGTTGTAAAATTCTTTGTGCCTAAATCCATTAAAAGAAAACAACCACATCACTGATTAAGGCTGTATTTTCTTTGCTTTAAAATGTAAATTCTCCTTAACCTTTGAATTCAACAAGCTATGAGGAAAGAGCTCGGTATCTCCAAACAATTATTCAACACCACCTAGATCCTTCAACGTTTGAGGATTATGCATCTCAGGTCTTCTGCCCAGCATCCTGCCACCATTTGCCCCCTGAAACTGGTAAGAATATAATAAAAATAAAAGGTTTTTTGGTTAAATGATACCTAAAATGCAGTATTTACAGGTAATCATGTATGTATATGTGTGTGCGCGTGTGTGCATGTGTGTGTATGTATAGCATCTCAAACAATAAAGTTTTATTCTTTCTCTAAAAATCAAAGCCATTTAAAATTTTCACTTTATACTCTATAATAGAATTTTTATATTTATATTATTTGTGAATGTTTCTGAATACTTAAGATTCCTAAATATAGAGACTGATCCATAAGCCTAATTGATCTACATTGTTTTTAAGAAAAAAACCCTCATTTCTAGTCTTCTAGTCTCATTTCTGGTCGGTAAACCAGAAACAATATCACCACCATTATCCTGTTAAAATATGTTACTACATTGTCATTTTCACCAATAAATTATGGTACATTTTTGAAATCTTCTATAAAGATACTGCATTTTCAGTTACTAATAAAACAGTAATCACTTAAGAATATGAGTGGCTCTCAAGGCCTATCTGTACAAATAATTTGAATTCCTGATGATTATTTCATTTATTTCCCCTCTTTAGATCATTAAATATCAGTTCTGTTTATCAGAAGGTAAGACAAAGTGTCTTAAAAAAACCCCTCTGTTTTATTAATCTGTTACTAAAGCACTAAGCTTGTAACCTTGTTGTATGCAAACTTTCCTGACTGCCCTTATTTTTACTATTAAACAAGAGAGAAATTCACACTGAGAAATTACCACTACATTTTATTCAAGTTTAGTATTTTACTAACTCCAGGTCTGCATGAAACACTAACACTGTGGTTCTGGGATTAAGGTACCTAATGGAGAGACATCTGTTGAGCAAGTCATTCTTGATTGTGTCTGACCTTTTGTTTCTCGGCATGAACAAATAGCACTGGATGGCAGTGGTGTGATCTGTCCCCTGTCCTGTCTTTCTTCGATGTCAGCAGATAGATTATGAATTCAGTAACAAGGAATGATAAGAGAAAAGTCATTTGGTTTTGGTGATCAAGTTTTATACTGTAATGACGTGAAAGAAATTGAAAACATTGCTACTGTTATTATCATCACCTACTTGCAATAGAGAAAAAACTCAGCAGGTTTTTTTTCCTGAATACGATAGATGGAAATTTAATCTTCAGTGAAACAGAAGCTTTGAAACCATATTTGGATTTTTATTTAAAATGTAAAGATAATGCAAAATATATGGAATTGAAAGTATGACCACTCAAAGCAATACTTTATTTATTTTGGTATTGACAGGTTTTTAATGAATAGTGAACAATAAAGTGAAAACTGAACAATAAATGCAAATGTCTAAATGTAATAAACATCTGAATGAAAAATAAGAATAGTTTTGTAAATAAATATACGTAGAAAAAGGTAAAGAAAGAATTTTAACATTGGGAAATAACTTCTTAAAATAAACACTTTGCTTATGGTCTGGTCAGTAATTATGATACCTAATGTTAGACTTTATCATATAAAACATCTCACTATGCCAGAATAGTGATTGCAGGAATTGACTACTGTACATTTTGCATGGAAATAATTTGTGGACCTAGATTTATTTTTCTGTCCTAACATGTCTAAAGCACAAAGCAAACATTCTTCTTGCAATAAAACATTTTATAAAAATAAAATAAATCATATTATCTGGGATAGGTAACTGTGACTCCCAAGGATGTGGACAGGATTCTGGGTGGGATGAACACCACCACATGTTTATTGGACCCGTGTCCTTCCTGGTTGGTTTCGACCTCCAGGGATGTTACACGAGGCTGGCTCCAGGCAGTCATAAACGCATCTTTGAGTGAGGGATTCTAAACCATTTGCCTCCCAGCAACCAACCAGGACCCACAGAGTTGGCCTTCTCCGGGTGCCGCCGGTTTTAATCTGAACCCAAAGAAGATCAGGGTTCTGATTAATTCAAAAAAAATGACCATGCAGTTCTAATTTTGCCCCATTTCCAATTCAGAATCCAGCATGGAACTCCACCTCCAATATTGTATGTAGTTCTAAAGCTCAACAGTCAGCCATAAATACATTTTAAAATTATTTCTGGTACATGATCCCATGACCATTCTGTTTTGTGAGGCCTCGTTTATTTATATTGAATGTGAAATATTCTTACTGAAGGTTTCCCTCCTGTTTAATAAAACATATGTTACAGAGCAAGATGTAAATGTTTGGAATGACTAATGTAAGCCCCATTGATTTTGGTGGAAGCACTTTAAGCATGTCTAAATCCATATCTAGAGTAAGATATGGCTTAATTTAAGAGTGATGTGTTCTAAAAATCAGAATTCTGGGAAAAATAGTAATTGTAAAACACAATTAATTAAAGCAACAATTTAAAATGAATCAGGAAGGTTTCTAAAAGATAAAGTTCATTAACATGTCATATACAGACATAATGAATGAATAAATGCTGTGACAGAATACACAAGTATTGCCAGGCAGAAAAAGCATGGAATAGATTCAAAGCAGACATTTTAGAAAATGCTGTTTCCCAGAGAATTCCAGGGCTAGGCAGTCTTCATTAAAAAAAACCTACTACTACTACTACTACTACTACTACTATTATTATTATTATTATTATTACTATTATTACTATTATTATTATTTGGACTTCTATGCCGCCTCTCTCCCGAGGGACTCGGGGCGTCGTACAACATATAAAAAAAATACAAAAATTAAAAACATATTAAATTTAAGTAGTCCAAATAAATCAAATTTTT